>PVIA01014036.1:0-28889 GCA_004024845.1 Tonatia bakeri
GGGAGAAAAAAGGGACAATTGTAATAGCATAATCAATAAAATATACTTAACATTAAAAAAATTAATAAACCTTTAAAAAAAGTGTTTTGAGCAATGGGGAAAAATCTCAAACAAACAGTACTTTGAAGGTAACTGACATTTAAACATGTAAGAATAAATATACATATTTTAATAAGTAAATTTTTGGGTTTTTGAGGTTCTCCTCTTATTTTCTTCATATATAGAAATACTAAAAAGTACATTTATGGCCCATAAGCCTTTTAATACATCACTAGCTTCAATCTATACCACCCTTTTGTAGTTTTAGCTATACTCATCTTCCCCTTGTCCCAATACAAAGTCCTCTCCTCACCACTACATATACATAACCACCTCTGCGTACCCACCATATTTTTTGGGGCCATAAGATGCATCTAGGTTTTAGAGGAAAATAGGAAAAAAAATGTTAAGCAAAAAAATGTAGTAAAATATTTAATAACATAACTAACATAACATTTCACCAATGTAAATGCAAACAGAACACAACAGCAGCATTAACAACCATTATTCTTCCCAAATTTTTTTTGGGGGGTGCAACTTATAGTCTGAAAATACAGTGATTCACAGGCGCCCTTGAGGAGCAGCACAGCTCTGTCTCTGACGGCCTCAAATAGGAAAAAGTCTCCTAATACATATTTCCATAGTACTCTACATTTTGAAACTCTGATAAACCTATAACTAATTTTTTGGTATTTTTTTAATGTATAATTCCCTTTCTAAAATAACTCTGATGAGCACAGAAATGTTTGTCTTATTCAAACCTATATTCCCAACAACTAGCCCACAGGTTGCACATCGTAAGTTCTCAACAATATAGTTTCAGTCACAAAAATGCAACACTAGTCAGTTACCAAAATTAAAAATATTTTTTTTAATTAAATATTACTTATAAATACGTCTTTATATTATTGGAGTCAGCACTTCCCACAAATTGTACAACAAACTGTAGAAAAGGAAGCCATCTCTTTCAAGGGTTAGTCAACTTAAATGACAAGCTTTTACAGTACCACTTCTTAAATATATTTCTAACTTTCTATAATATACCAGTAGTATGTGAACCAAATTAAATAAAATGAATGGTATTTACCCACCTATATTCTGCTCTAAAAATATTTCTAAATTTGTTTTACAAAGCATTTCTCTTTATAACTCTTGGTAAATAAATAAACTAGTCTTAATTAATTAGGGCTAAAACCTACTTAATATTAAAAATCCCTTTGTAAATTCATTCCTATTCAATTCAACAAAATGAATCCTCCATGAAAAATATGACAGGTAACTTAAGTTTTCATAAGATGTTAAAATCTGATCTTTTTATTTTATAGGTAAAATAATTATTTCACTAGAACCATGCTACATAATTTACAGAATCCAGGACATGTCTATGTGCATTTGGAAAGATTTAAGCATAATTTCAAAGGAGGTATCTAAGTCAATTAGAGTACTTGTACTGTATTTGCAATCCAGCAACTAAATTCTTTTTAAAAATACATTTCCAAGAAATGTTATAGCAAGAAAAAAAAGAACCTACTGAAATGTGGATCAAGTCAGGTTTCTCTAAGGCTAAATTTTGACACATTATTTTCACACAACTGATCTGATCATGACAGCAGAGTTCTTGTAAATCATTAGTTAAGTCGATAAAAATTGTTTCTGGATTATGACTACATGCTGTCAATACCTTAGCTCCAATTAATACCTTAAAATTCTAATTCAGTTATATGGAATCACAGAAGGAAAGTAAAATTTTAATTGTGCTCAGCCTATTTAATCAACATTGACTGAGTGCTTACAGGCCGGGCACAATGTTAGATACTGAAGAGAATAGAGATACTCTCTTTCCTCCAAAAAGTCAGTCTAGTAGAGTAGAACAAAATGTGTAAACGTGTATAAAGCACAAATATACCAACACAACGAAGGTATCACAAAGTTAGGCAATACAGCATAGTGCTTAAGAGCCTGGACTCTGCCACTTAACTAGTGCTGAAAGCCTAAGTAAATAACTTAACCTCCCCAAGTCAGCTTCTTCCATCTGTTAAGCAGAAATGACAATGGTATCTATCTCACAGGGTTGGTGCTGCTCAATAATACATGGAAAACTCCTAGAACAATACTTCCTAGTGCATTATTAATATTGATGGGGGGGTCACAAGGAAAAAAGTAGAATATTAACTCTTTGATGGAGATGGTGGGAAGACAAGAAGATGGAAAGTAGAGGGACACCAGTGGAAGGCATCCTGGTGGAAATAACCAAACTCAGTTCATCCTACTGAAATTCTTGAATGCATGATCAACATTTAAAGCCTTAAAACAAAATGTAGAGTTGTATTTTCCAAAGCATTCCTACAGAAACTCTAAGGGCGGAGTCAACAAAAGAAAAGGGAAGGCACAGCAGAGCATTCAGGGCAATTAAGGAGCCCCAGTCACAAGAGCTCACGTTTTGGCTTTGGCGCAAACACCACCAACTTCCTTCCAGAGATAGTAGGTGTTTATTCTGCATGGGAGGGGTTCCTAACAGGAATACTGAGCACAGAGGCTGAGGCAAATCTGGTTTTTCATAACAGACACTGAAGGAGGTGGGAGTGGAGGAAAGGAGACTATACAGGACTGAGTACACTGTAGCAGTGTTTGTCAAACAGAAAACTCTTGGCATTTAGGGAGCAAAAATTCTTTTTGCACAGGACTATTCTCTACCAAATGCTTGTAGTGTTCCACAATTATGACCACCAAAACTTCCCAACACTTCTAGCAGTAGTTCTAGGTGATAATTCTAGTACCACCTTCTGCTCTTCGCTTCTTCCAACTTAAAGCATTGCACTAATATTAATATGTCATGGGTAAATTCTTCTTAATTTAGCTATGTAAGGGCTCCCAGCTCGCTCACCTGCTCTTGACTACAAATCTGAAAGGGAAGTCTGCCTGAGGACAGGTTCACCACTTACTTAGCCCTACTCATACCCTCCCACCCAGAGAGAGTGCTCTGAGTGTGGGGTACAGCCTACACAACTTCAGAGGAAATCCTCATCAGATACACGAAGGCGTATTCTGGATTAATCAACCTAGACCCTCATTTATAAACATAAGGTCTAGTTCACCAGACATTTGAAGAAAATATCAGTGACAGTGGGCAGAGCTGAACAAACCAAACTGGGAGGCAGGAGGGATGGTAGAACAGATGATGTTGAGAACAGAACTTTAAAGGTTATTTTCATTAGTCCCGACTAGTATGGCTTGGTTGGTTGGGTGTTATCCCACAAAACAAAAAGTTGTCAGTTCATTCCCTGGCTGGGAGGTATCAACATGTAACCCATCAATGTTTCTTCTATCCCTCTTTCTCCCTCCCTTCCCCTCTGTATAAAAATAGATAAATAAAATTGTTTAAAAATTTATTTTCATTTGCATTCTCAGAGATCTATGTGAGAGGCTATTGTACTGATGAAGGAATGGGCCACCAAGAAGGAGAAAATGGAGCAACCTGAGAATAAGAAAAAGTTCCTGGCAATTAAAAATATTGTCATTTTTTAGCCCTGGCTGGTGTAGCTCAGTGGATTGAGTGCGGGCTGCGAACCAGGCATCGCAGGTTCGACTCCCAGCCAGGGCACATGCCTAGGTTGCAGGCCATGTCTCCCAGCAACCACACATTGATGTTTCTCTCTCTCTCTCTCTCTCCCCCCCTCCCCCTCCCTTCCCTCTCTAAAAATAAATAAATAAAATCTTTAAAAAAAATATTGTCATTTTTTAAAAAATCAAACAGTACATTAACTGACAGAATAAAGCTGAAATTGCTAATCAGAAAAATTGAGCCAAAGTAAAATCCAAAACGCAGAACAAAGAGGAAAAGATGGAAGATAGGAGAAAACTGAAAGCACATAGACCAAGTCCAAGAGTGCATATCAGGAGTTTCATAAGACAAGATCAGAGAAAAAGATGGAGGTAGCTGAAGAAAGAACAGGAAAAAATGTTCCCAAGTTTTAAATGACAAACAAACTTCAGAACGAAGGGCTTGGCAAGAACAGAGCAGATGGAAAGAAAAAGACCCAGATATGGACACATCTAAATAAAACGTCAGAATGCTGAGGACTGAGAGAGGAGAAAATGGAGATCACCAGACTTGCATGACATTTATTACTGGTAATCTGAATACCAGAAGATGATGGAGTAAACATGCCAAAAGTTTTGATGAAAAATGAGTTTAAAAATGTTTACATATATTTTATTTCTAAAAGCCATTTATAGGCATTCACCTATACATATATGTGGTATAAGAAAGTGTAACCAACTTAAAATATTTTAAATGAACACAAAATTGATCTCCTCCCAAGAGATCATCTTTCCAGCCTTTCAGACAGAATTTATGCCTGTATTTAAATAAATGTATATATATTTAATTATATGCATGTGATTGTTGTTCAACCTAGGGATCTTTCCATATTGTAGCTCACTTCTCTTTTTTTCATCATCTAAAATATTTTTAATAACAAGGTGTGATCTGGGGTTAGTTTTTGTAGCCATGGCTGGCCCACTGGCCCCTGGGAGGGCGGACAGTTTGTTGAGGCTGTGCGGAGTTTCCAGGAGCCTTGCAGAAATGCCTGTACACCCTTCCACCCTTGTGAGGACCAGAAAGAAGACACTGCCACAGCCCTTAGGGGGATCTGGTGCCAGCTGGTCAAAGGTGAGGATCTTAACCCCAACCTTGAGGACTGGTGCAGCTGTTCACACAAGTGCACATATTTTCAGTTTGGGCACCTCCTGGGCATGCACGTCGTCCGTGATAATCCCTACAACCACAGTAGTTTTGCCCTTCTGGCCAGGAAGCTTCATATTCTGAATCATCTGGGAAAGGGACAGAGGCAGCAGGTAAGTGCCACTCATGAGCAACCTCTTCAGCACCACTTAATTGAAGGTGGAGTTGTTTCATGTGTCCATAAACCTGTACAGCTTGACCAACAGCCTTAGGTAGATGTCCTGGCTCTTGGGCTCCTTGTACTGAACTTTTTGTCTTTGATGTGGTGGATGGAAACTTCCATGATGGAGCCTTCTGCTCCACTAGGTCCAGGAAATAGAGCTCATTCTTTTCAATATATCTCATACTTCACTGTACAGATGCATCAAATTTATTTAGTCTGTCCTCTACTGATAAAAATATAGATGTTGCTTCCATTTTTTTGCAGTTATAATCAGGGTTACTATCAGAATCTCAATAACCAACTTAATTATAACTCCCTTACCTTAAAAACAATATATTTTTTAAAAAATAAAATAGGTTTTCCTAATTTAATCACCTTAACCTACCACTTTGCACCCTGTCATCTTCTGATGACAAGTTTAATTCAGAAAGTGAACAACTGCTTTTAATGAACTTATCAATGTTCCTATCACAAACCATATGCCTTGCAAAGCAGCTAGTTTAACCTTCTGGCAATCTTACTTCTCAGAAACAATTTTATATTACATGCAGTGCTTTCAAAAAGAAGTCCTCTCCAAAAATAAATTAAAAAAAAAAAAAGGAGAAGGAAAGTTCTAGAGAGTATTTCCAATTCTGGAGACTAACTGCTCCCACCCCCTGAAGTCCACAGCGTATTTAAAACATTGGTTTACTTCCTTCTGGCCCCCATTGGTCTCTGACGAGAAATCCACATCATTCATAGTTATTGGTGGCTATTATTTTTCTGTTTTTAGTATTTTTCCTTTGTCTTATTTTCTACAGTGTGATTACAACATATCTGGACATAAATTTCATTGGGCTTACCGTGTTTGAGCCTACTTTTCAATGAGCTTCTTTCATCTACAGGCTTATATCTTTCATTAAATTTGGGAAGTTTTCAGCTACTATTTCTTCAAATACATTTTTCTGCATGGTATTTTTTCTTTTTTACTTCTGAGTACCTGATGATGAAACAAAATATTAGACCTTCTCATATTGTCCCATAAGTCACTGAAGTTCTGCTTATTATTTTTTCAGCTTTTTCTCTCTGCTCTTTAATGAGGTAAATTTCATCTGTTTTCAACTTCATAGACTCTTTGTCACCTCCATTCTGCTGCCGTGCTTGTCCATGTGTTTTTGTAAATTCCAAATTATCCATTTGGTTTTTCTGTTATTTTACTGACACATTCTATATGCCCTCCTTTCTCATCTATACTTTAAATCTTTCTCAGAGGATCCCACATCCATGTCCCACATCTCAGCATTGGTGTCTGTTCACTGATTACCTGTCTGTCTTGAGTTGCAGTTTTCTTGGTTCTTCATGTACCAAGTAATTTTGGATTGTATGTTTTACATATTTAATATCATGTTATGAAACTGTGTCTTGTTGATATTTTATGGAGAGTGTTGACACTATGTTTTAGCAAGCAATTAACTCAGCTGAGCTCAGGCTTCAATTTCTGACCTTCTGAGGTACCAGGTCATTTTAGTTTAGCCTTCCATGCTTATCTGTACCCTTGTTTGTGCACTTCAGTTTTCATGTCTCTTGGGTAAATGTCTAGCAGTGGGATTGCTGGGTGGCATGATCAGTATAGTTTAACTTTATAAGAATCTAGTGAACTGTTCAACATTTTCACAGCGTTATTTGGATCTGTCCCACATGAACGACATACTAGCCGGTCTGGGATTTGGGTGATGTTCTATCAGTGTTTCAGTACTGAACATCTGTGTATGCTCTTCAGGGTCAGATCCACACATGCACGGCTCACGGGTGAGCCCAAGAGTGCATAACCAGCTTTAAAGAGCCTCTATCTAGGCCTCCTCCTCCCCATAATCTAGGTACTTCTGGTTCTCTGGGATTTACCAATCTTCCAGCTAGAAATCTCAGGATTCCCCCCACACCAACCTATTCTGCCATGTACTTCCTACAACTGTGCTCATGACCTGGTTTAAGAGGTCACAGAATACAGAAAGGAAAAAACAGCAGAGACCACAACTGCCCCAACTAAAGAGGAAGGAAAGTTTCCTCCTTTAGAATTTTAATTAGGCTCCTCTTGGCTGTGGTAGCTGCCTCACCACTGCTGCCAAAGGATTGACTGGGAGCTGGAGGGCAACAGAACTCAGAACATAAAAAAGAGGGATTTCTGCACTCCTGCTAGGCACCTTGCTCTTTAAGCCAGAACTAGAGGTTTTCTGGAGTTCTCTCTGTTCATTCTGATGCCCACTTTCGGATTTTGAGCTGGGTCAAGAAATTAAAAAAAAAAAAAAGGTAACCTCATCATTGATTCAGTGGTACTTAAATTTCCGGTTGTACTCTTCAACCAGCCTACTTTTCAGAGTCCGCTCCTGTATTCTGTCCAGTTTTTCACTGCATTCAGTGGAGAGATGGTGTACTGTGCTTACTCCATCTTATGAACCCTTTGTAAGATATATTTCCCACTGAATTTGGGGTGGCTTGGTGACAACATGTCTTCAAATATTTTTTTCTGTCCCTTTTTTTCCTTTCTGTTTGGAACTCTCATTATGCATATGTTGAAATGCCTAACAGTGTCCAACAGGCTTCTGAGGCTGTTTCTTAACTTTTTTCTCTCTCTTATTTGAATAGAATACTTTTTATTGGTCTTCACATTTTTGCTGCCACCTTAAATCTGCTGTTCAGACTATTCAATTAAATTTTCACTTCAATTATTATGCTTTTTGAATTTAAAATTTCTATTTAGTTTTTCTATTCTAATTTCTCTACTGGGATTCTCTATTTGTTTAGTGCTGTGAATTTACTTTCCTTTAATTTTGAACATATTTAAATCCAATATCAAGTCCACTCAGAGTCAGTTTTCACTGACTATTTTTCCTGATTATGGGGTTACACTTTCCTGGTTTTTCTTTTCATCTTCCTTTCTTTCCCTCCCTCCTTCTCTCCCTCATGTCCAACAGTTTGGGGTTGAAAATTGAACTTTGAATATATTATAGTAACTCTAGATTCATTTTATTTTTCAGAGCTGTTGAGTCTTTTTTAGTAATTCATCTGAACTAAAACTGCAGAATCTGTTTCCCTCCATGGTATACAGCTAGGACATCTCTGTGCAGTTCTTTTTAATTCTTAGTTTTGTATTTCAGCCTGCTTTCCTAGGGGTCATGCCTATCGCTGTATAGCTTAATCCTCAGCCAATGCCCAGGGCAAGGGTTGTGCTGAAACATCTCAAGTCTGTAAGATTTCCAAGCCCTGCCAGTTGATTTGTGTACAGACAGGAATGCATTCAAAGTTGCAACCAGTTCTCCCATCTCCCTGGGTTTGAACTTTTTTGCTAGGCTCCCTTGGGACTACCCGCCACATATGTAGCTTTCCAGTCAACTGGAGCTGTGTGGAGAGTCTGTCACACAGCTTCTATGGTTCTCATTTCTACGATTTCTCTATTAAATTTCTATTAGTCCACCACTCATCCCAAACTAGGTACACAACCTTGAGCTACTAAGGCAGCAGGTTTTTTCCATCTGTTCCCAACCAAATCCACAGGTCTCGGTGTCCCTTCTCAGTCCCTTTCTTAAATCAAGTCACACACCCCGCCCCCTACTTTGGCAGCAAAGCTGTTTTCTCAGCCAGTCCCAAACTAGTACAACTTCAGTTCTCACACCTGAACAAGGGGGGCGGGGTGTAGTACCTCTGGGGAGGAATCTGGACAGACCTCAGGCAGGAAGGTCACAGACTTACACTGCTCTTACCCCAAGCTCTTCACCGTTCTGCAAAACCAATTCTTTTTAACTGCCTTTGGTCAATTTCCAATACCCCTAAATGGCTGTTTTCAGGTTTGTCCAGTTTTTATATTTGCTTTTTTGTGGCAATGTCAGACTCGCCCTGGCTGGTGTGGCCCAGTGGATTGAGTGCTGGCCTGAGAACCAAAGGATTGCTGGTTCGATTCCCAGTCACAGCATATGCCTGGGTTGCGGGCCAGGTCCCCAGTTAGGGGCACACTAGAGGCAACCACACATTGATGTTTCCCTCTCTCTCTTTTTCCCTTCCTTCCCTTCTGTCTAAAAATAAATAAATAAAATCTTTTAAAAAATGCCAGACTTTTCATGCTACCATCACCAGAATTCAAGTAATCTTTTTAATAAAAGATTTGCAAAGTTTTAACTGTACTAAACCTTCACTGTCACAACTTATCAAGTGAAAGAAATCATCTTGCTAATTGATAATATTGCTTCGAATGAGACAATATTTTGGAGGCTGGTTGTGACATTATTGGAAAACGTGAAAAACTGAAACGAGCTCAATGCTTCTCAGCAGGGAAACAGCTAAACGCCCCTCCTGAGGAGGATCTGCAGAGTTAAAAGAGCAACGTGGTTTACATACGCTCTAACATGAAAAAGCTTTTCAAAACACACTTTTCTGTGGAAAAAAGCAAGTGTCATAAAGACAGTATTGTGTGATATTTATAGAAGTGAAGCACACAGAACAGTATTTTATATTTTCCACAGGCATAAATATATAAATATACAGAATAAGTTTAGAAGAATATAAAACAAAGTGTAATAGCTATTACCCTTGGAGAAGGAACAGAGATTGTAAGAAGGGTTAGTTAAAAAGGCTACTGAAAATTGTTACAAAATTACGATGTTTATGTTCACCTGTGTAACAAAATAGCAACTGGGCTGCTCAGGCTAGTGACTGTATTCCCGGAGAGTCAGTATCATGGGGGCTCCTAGAGGTGCCCCCTCTTTAACCACTTCACCTAACAAAATTAAGCACTCTTACACACTAGATTTTATTAGGCAAACAAGCTTGGCTTCATTTTGCAAGTCATGAATTTGTCTTCCAAAGGTAATCTCCTTTTATACTCATTCCTTATATATTTATTTATACTTTTAATATCATGGATTTCTTTCCTAGTAAGTCATTTCAGTCTGTCACATCAAATAATACTGTTTAATAACTTTAATAGGTGCACTTTAATTACAATACTTGTTTAATGCCTACAGTTAAGAATTACAATGAATGAAACTCATGTACAATCACTCTTAATTCTTTAAATTTCATCCTACAAATTAGATATTTTTTCCATTCTTACCTTAATCATGACCTTTACAGATTTCAAAAACTAAACAGAGCCTTCAAGACACTGACTGTGGGAGTAAGTGAAAACAACTTATCTTGTGCTTTTAGCCGCACCCCTCCCCCCCCCCGCCCCTGCCAAACACACACGAAATGAAATCTGTAGTTGCTACATGTAGCTCCAGGGTATTTGGTTGGAGATTACTAAGAATCAAGTTCTATATAGATTCTTGGTAAATAAATACCTACCAGGCCAGAGGAATATGCTTACTCTCCTAGTATTATATTACTCTCTTGTAAGTGTAAAATGATAAAATAGACTTTTTTTCTGTTTATACTAAATGACTGAGGAAGACTGTCTTACTGTTGTTTTAAGGAGCCCCTTTTAGAAGAGTTCCTTTAGATTTTTTTTCTTTTGCTAACACAAACACACCTACACATGCTAATATAACCCAAAACCAGTAAGTGGTGTTGGCAGCAGAAGTCTAACAACCTCTACTTCTTCACAACCCCATCACCACTGCGTCACACCTGCAACCACTGCAGATATTCAGACTGTCTTATCTGAACTTCATTTTTAGGTCAATTGTCCACTGTCTTCTCCCTAGATTAGTCACTTCAATGTCCATTTTTGCAATTTCCCTACCTTAGGGAATCCTAGGTGTTGCTCCAAGTCACTACTTGAGTTCAAATAATAACCACCTTTAGTGCAGATTATTGCCTTCTTCTATACTTTCGATTGCATTCTAGCTTCAAAAAACCACCATAAACTGGGTGGGATAGGATTATCTCCATTTTATAGATGAGAAAAATGAGGCCCCAAATGTCTGAGAGACATGTCAGAGGTAAGCCAACAGAAGAGAAAAAAAAAAAAATCAAGAATTCAGTTCAACTAATCCCAAACTATGCTCCTGTTTTTTCAGCTGTAATCACAGACTATAACACATTCCCCATAGGTGATCCCTCTACAAAACAACCTCCATACTTTCTCTAAAGAGAAAGAAGAAAAAAGTCTGAGAGACAGGAAGGATAACAAATTAGGACAATCTGTAAGAGACTGGCCAAGAACACAGGGTCATGACGAGCTGC
This sequence comes from Tonatia bakeri, assembly GCA_004024845.1. NCBI lineage: Eukaryota > Metazoa > Chordata > Mammalia > Chiroptera > Phyllostomidae > Tonatia > Tonatia bakeri. The sequence continues at coordinate 11,103 of PVIA01014036.1, forward strand.
ATTCTCTCACAGAGGGCTTGCATCTCGACGAGTGTCAGACATGAAGAAAAACTGTGAAATGATCTGGTTTGGTCAGGGGGAGAGCGCTGGGCACGAGGAAATGCAGTTTCTGTGTCGCTCCAGCCACTTCTGCAGCATGACGGTACTGGTTCCAGCACTGAAGGAGTAAACACAAATGTCTACGCATCAACACCAGCCATCTCCCCTCGCTTCTACTGTCATGCCAAGAATTCGGACACCGGAAAGGAATGAGAAATAACTTTGAGGATCTTGGAAGCAGTCATAAAATTCAGTAATATGAAAGAAAACGAATAGTAGTAATAATATACACAGGCGCAGATGACTGAAATAATGCCTCCAAGAACAGTAGATGACTGAAAATGAAAGCAAGATTAATGGTCAGAAATGGCCATTAAAAACTGTTCACAGTCAGAAGCATCCAGAGATGCTGGACGCCACAGACCAACAACGGTTAGCATACTTCTCACCACTCTACTTCATGATCCGTCTCCCTAAGCAGTAGAAAGTAAATAGCCATTAAACCAAATGTGTTTACTGAAATCTGAATGGAAAGAAAAGGAAGTATTAAACAAAAAACACCCTTTTTTCAAATCACCAATCTTTTTTCTTTCTTATTCTTTGCTTACAGTAATCTTTTAGGGTTAGAAGGAGAAAAATGCTGAAGGAAGAATGAAAACATACAGATTTTAATTGTTACCATACATTATAAAATTTTTAAAAACCCTAGAATAATGGTTAATCTGGAAGTGAATATCCAAAAAAATACATATATTCAAAATTTATTTTGCAACTTTTCCAACTGTTTTTAAACAAAAATATTTAGTAAAACAAAGGGGAAGAGTGGTTTCCCAGCATTAACTAAGTGTTTCATGTATTCTCCCTGTTTCTGTTGATTAAATTATAAGCTCAAAAAGAACAAAAGCTTTCTCTTTTGTTATAGCTATCAGTGTAGCGCCTTATATACACTAGGTACTCAACAAATGCTTAGTAAATGCTCAACTAATGCTCTGAATTATTTTTCCTTTTTATTACTTAGCTTTCTGTTCACATTGAAGACAAAGTTTTATATAATCAACAATTGATACATACCAAAATAAAATACAAAGTCACTCTGGGATTAGCTTGAGCTTGTAATAGCACTAGTATGCCAAATGAGCCCAATCATTTCTCGTGTTAACATTCCAAAAGTCTAAAGAAAAACTCAAATTAAAGCAAGGTATGGATGGCTGTAGTGGTTCTTAGAGCAAACCATCTTATTTTGGAAGGGAAAGCTGAAGATGTTCATCACAGATCCTTTTACCCAAGGCATAATTAAAAATTAAAATTAAGCATGGTTTTCCAGTAGGAACTCATGCTTCTGACAAACTCCAAAATTTTGGTGTGCTTGGATTTGACAAAGTCAAGTATCATGCTTGAAAAAACAAAACAAAACAAAATACAAATGTAAAATGAATAAATGCTTTAATTTAATAGGAAATATCAGTTTTTCTAGGTAAAGATAAATTAAACGCATCACATTTTTCTCTCACATGAAACCCTTCCTAAATGTAATAAAGATGTGTGTCTGTAATTTTACTTTGAAAGGGGGACATTTAAAATGATGGGAGAATGAAAGAAAAACTGGCTTTGAAGTTATAAGACAAATACACAAAGGAGTAACTGATTTGGCAGGCCCAAAGTGACCAAACTCTAAAGTAGCTGAGAGAAAGCAGAAAATTTCATTCATACAGCAAAATCTTCCAAAGGCTCAGGAACCAGCAGCACAAGTTACCTGAGGTGAAGTGAACTACTACAGTAAGGTGACCCACATCATACTAGGTCAGTATTCATCAGCCAAACCATTTGTAAGGTGAAGTCACCTTTCTCTATTCCTGTATTTTTTTCTTGGAATTTCTACATATTTGCTTAAATTTTCATTATACTACTTATTGGCAAATCAACCCCACAGTCCTTGCAGGGTAGTAATTGCTGTCCCCTCACCCTCCGCCACACAGGACCAAAAAATAAGAGGTTGACTGTCTGGAGAGAGTAACACAACAGATGTGTCTGGACACAGGACACAGAAATCATCTGGGAAGTGGGCTTGTAGGACACTGGGACAGCCCCTTCACCTGCTTCTCCCCTCTGACTATCGGAAGTGTTCAGCCTGGCCTTTATCTTCCAGGCGGACACGAAGGGAATTCTCTAGAGAACATGAGCAGCCTAGGACGAAAGATGTGGACATTCAGATGAGGCATCAACCCCAAACAACCCAGCCATAAAATGGCTGCAGAGACGCTCAACATGCAAGCAGCGCTTCTCCACTCTTAACAATAAGCTCATGGCCCTGGGACATTTTATGCTGAGAAAAGCCTGGAGCATGAAAGATGGAGACCAAAATAAAGAACCATCAGGTCAAATCTACTTGAAATAATGAAACTATTCAGGGTGAAGAAAACAGTCAGTAAACTTCTCAGAGAGAAATAAGCAACTATTATATTTGTGAAACAAGAATAAGATTGCTATAGAAAAGGAACATCCAGGGGAAACAAAAGAGCTGTTACAAAATAAAAAAGCAAAAGCAGAAATAAAAAATTCAATAGAAATCATGGAAGATAAATTTGGGGAAATACCAAAAAAAAAGAAAAGAAAAAGAAAAAGCACAGAGCGAGAAAATAAAAGAAAATGAGAGGACATCTAACTAAGAAGAGTTACACAGAGAAGAATAGACAAAGTGGAGAGGAGGGAAACGTTAATGAAATAGTATTCCCCAGAACTGAAAGCTGCAAGTTGCTAGCCTAAATGGAGCATGGAGTACCCAGTACGGCAGATGAAAACAGACTCATGTGAAGACACACCACTGTGAAATTTCAGAACACTACTAGATAAGACAAAGAGAAATACACATGTCAAGAATCAGGGATCAAAGTGCTTATGAAATTGTCAGTGGTGACATCCAAAGGCAGAAGACAATGAAATGATGCATTTAAAATCATTTCCATCCTAAAATTTTTTACTCTGCCAAACTATCAAAAGTGTGAGATAGTTAAAAATAATTTTCAGACTTGCTTATGACATTTCACAAAATTAATCTACCACAGACACTTTTTCTCTGAAAGATTTTTTAAAAAAAGACATGCTGCCCTCTAAGAGTGAAACAAAGTGGGGGAAAGCAGGAAAGGGAAGATATGAGATACAGGAACTAGAAGACCCAATTCAGGAGAAAGGCAAGGGCAATTCTCAAGAAGATGATGGCAAGTGTGTATCAGAAATGGAGAGTAGTGAGTCCATATTGGACAGGTCAGAAGGCTCCAGGAGTGACACCTTCAAGAAAATGAAGTTGGTAAGTTTCAATAAATATACTGAAAGGTGATTTCAAAACACTAGCAGAGATTTAGGGGTTGTATTATTGATTAGTAGTATATATGGAAAACAAAGCAAATAAACATTAACTTCAGGAAAAAAAAATGCAGGAATGGAGAAAGGTAACTTCAGTTTACAAATTAACCAATTAACAAATACTGATATAATCAAAATTGCTAATATAATTTACGTTGGGGGAATTGAGGGATCAAAAGTGTATATAGGAGAACAGGCTAACAGTGACCAGAGGGGAGAGGAGAGGGGATTTCAGGGGAATTTCTGGGGAGAATGGGAAGGGTTTACAGGAACAAATATAAAGGACAAATGGACAAAAACTAGGAGGGGTGGAAATGGGAGGGAGGTGGGGAGGGATGGGTAGATGGGCTGGGATGGGAGTAAAGGACAGAAAACTGTACTTGAACAATGATTAAAATAAAACTTTAAAAAAGTGTGTATAGGGGGGTGCATTTGTAAAATACATATGTATTTTATATATACACATATATTTTATATATATATATATACACACACACACATATATACATATACATATATATGAGGGGGGAGGGACAAGCCAGTGGAGGAAGGGTAGCATGTAAAAAGACCTAAAGTCTCAACTCCCATAATGGTTAAAATTGAAAAATCAAGAATCAGCAACACAAGGATGCCATTTTCTGATACAGAGCAAAATGCAAGAGAATCAGCCGAAAAGATCAAAGTAACAGACTCTGAGGAGCAAGAAGGAGAGATAAAGAGAACTGGGGAGCACTATTGGTTTTTTATCTATGCATGTATTAACTGTTTTAATGAAAAAGTAAAACCTACAAAAATATATCTCGTGCATGGAGAGTAACCAGTTTCCAGAAAAATCAAGATTTGTAACCATTCTTCTAAAGTTAAAAACAAACAAGATCTTTTTTTTTAAAGGTAAAAGCCTGGTGAAGCCAAGTTGCCCTTGGACGATATGCTTTGTTACATTCTCCTGTGTATATATTATAGCATAAAATATATTTTGGTAAAATATTCCACTAAAATATTGGGTTGGCCAAAAAGTTTCTGTTTAGTTTTTTCTGTAAAATAAAAGACATATTTTTAATCCTTACCAATATCTTTATTGATTTGGATATTGTGAGTAATCGGCTATCTCCCGTGTCATGTAACATTGAGTGTTCAGTAATGTCTCCATTTGAACACTGTCAACTTCAACTGGTCTACCCAACCAGGAAACATAGTCTGGTGAGAAATCTCCAGCACAAAACTTCACAAACCACTTCTGACATGTTCGATCAGTCACAGCACCTTCCCCATATGCTGCGCAAGTGATTTTTGCATTTCAGCTGTGTTTTTACCTTTCTTGAAATAATAAAGCATAACATGCCAAAAATGTGCATTTTCTTCCATCTTCAATATTAAAATGACTGCACAAAAATTCATCAATTTTGATAAGTTTTTTTTTTAAAGCACGCTAGTATGATATCTGTTACAATACAATCTAACAGAATTGTTTCAAATGAAGTTAAAGACAACTAAGCACTACTAGAGCCATCTTGCAGAAAAAAACAAACAAACTTTTTGGCCCAACCAATATAATATGTAAAATCAATATTTAACAGTCTATTAAGGATATTTTCAATTTTAAAACATATATATTTCCTATATTCATAGGCATAAGATTTAACTTAAATGAAAGGAAACTTTTTAGTTGATTTTATTTAATTCATCATAAAACTATTTCTATTTATAGCTACATTTATTTAGTGTCAACCCAAATCACTTTCCTTAAATCACACACCACCAGTTCCCCTCCAACAAAGAACTGTGGCTCAAAAATCAATGACCTGTAATCAAATACAATTCAGATTATAGCACTGTTATATTAACATAAGTCAGATGTCTCTAAAGAATATTTTATAAACCTCTAGAATTAGCTATCAATTTGTAATAGTTTATTCTTATCTCAACACTCAGGCTGTTTTTCAATTCCACTTTCACTAGCCTTTGAAACACTGAGCAAAACATCACATACAAGAAAATGCAAGGCATTGCATTAAAAATAAGCTCACACACAAAAATTTTTTTTGATGGGGGAAAGATTCTCTTCTCAAAGGTATAAGGTCACTCAATCGTGAACTCTGGGCAGGAATGCTTAGGTAAGAAGACAGGGAACACAGGCTCCCCACAGAAGGAGCCCTTGCCTGACATGTCAAAGCACAAGCCAAATGTTATACTTCAATCTCATGCATCCAGGAGCCTTACTAATTGTTTAGCAAAAGTTTATAAATTTACAAAGTTCAGCCCTGGCTGGTATAGCTCAGTGGATTGAGTGCAGGCCTATGAACCAAAGGGTCACCAGTTCGATTCCCAGTTGGGGCACATGCCTGGGCTGCAGGCCAGGTCCCAGTGAGAGGCGCATGAGAGGCAACCACACATTGATGTATCTCTCTCTTTCTCCCTCCCTTCCCTTCTAAAAAATGAATAAAATCTTTAAAAAATAAAGTAATGAGATAAATATCCCCAAGCTCAAAAAACAAAATTACAAAGTCCAAAGAGGAACTATATACGCTATCCAAAATGAGAGATTTTAGGCGTTAACCTCACATTTTCTGTCTGGAAGACTTCCTGGTTGTAAGAAACTTAAGGAATATACAATATGTTCAAAATAGTGAAAAAACACTCTAAATAGATGAAATGACAATTGAACGCTGGTACTATTTTAATCTTTTTTCCCTATGGCAAGCATAAACACCAGACCAACTGGATAACCTTGCCAGACCTTCCTTTCTAGAGACTGAGTATTGAGCTGGATACCACGTTTTTAAAATGTTGGTAACAAAATGAACTAAAAATATGGTAAATAAATAAAGTTGTCTTTAACTTCATTTGAAACAATTTTGTTAGACTGTATTGTTAAGTAATTTGTGTAGTCCTTCATAAATTTTTAAAAGACTACATAAAGATATTGTTTTAAATATTGCAGAATGTTATACAAATTGTATTATATAATTAATGATAGTTTCCTGCTTTTAAAAGAACTTCCTTTATATGCTTTGTTAGGTTTGATAAAATGGTATTAATGGTGTAGTTTACACCTAGACTCAGTGGGAAGATTTGCCCAGTAGCCTGGCTACCGCTTGCCTGCACTCGTTCTGATATGGGCCACCCTAGACAAGATGGCCAGGGAATCAGGTCTCTCTTCATCTCCCCTCGCCGCTGCTGCCACAGCTCTTTCCTCCGTCTCAGTGCTCTTCTTTCCTAGTCTCGTCCCCAGATTTTTCAGTGTGCTCGAACTTCTGGTTCTTCAAACATCGAGGCCCCAAATATTGCTGCCCAATTTTGCCTGCCCTTTCCTTATATTCCCTAATCAAAACATTTACCACACTAAATTGTTAGCAGATTTTTCAGAAGTGAAAGGAAAATAGAGATTATCCATCATTTGTTACTTACAGATTCCCATCTACCTGCAGAATCAAACATAGCAGCACTTCTTTACCTTTTCTTTTCAAATCTCAGAAGAAAATATGCCCCTCCTCCTCCACAGAGCTGCTGCCCATGCAATGAATCATGCCCCACCCCCCATCCATTGTGGGACCATGACCCAGGGGTTATCCTTCCACTGTAACTTCAGAATTTCTATTTGACACTCCCACATTAATAAATGTGCTGACATCTTCCCTATCCTTCAGTAATAATTCTTTTAAAATTTTCCACATTTTTATTGTTGTTCAAGTACAATTGTCCTTCAGTAATAATTTTTAAAAAGCCCTTTTTGAACCCCACTTCCTTTTTAAGTCACTGCCTTACCTCTCTCCTTTTCTCCACCACACCAAGCTTCTCTAAATGGTTCACATTAGGTTTTTTTTTTTTTTTTTTTTTTTCAGTTCTCCACCCTCCCCATCTCAGCCACTCCTGTCTTCCTACCACTGCACCCTCAAACTCCTTGAATAAGGTTAGTAATAGCTTAACCACACATTCTGCTTAAGGACAGACCATCACTGCTGATGGTGTCCGTCAGGCTTTCATTCTTTTCTTGAGTGACTTCATTCACTTCTAGGGCTTCAACTAGTTCCCACATGAATATGATTCCTGTAGCTTAGTCACAGGTCTCACCTTTCTCGGACTACCTTCTTAACATACGTAGGAGTCCAAAAGACGTCACCTTTACCATTCTCAAAACTATTCACCCTAACCAGCCTACTCCTCCTACCAGAGATTCTAGCTCTCATTATTATGACATCACCACCCACCCATTCTCCAAACCTTAAAATCTCAGAATCATCTGATTTGTCTCTCCTCCCTACTGTCCAGACATCTAATTCTTCTCTGAATCTTTTCATTCTTCTTTTATGCTTCATAAAAGCCTCAAATTCATCCTCAACACAATTTCCACTCTCCAGCCTTTAGAGTTTTTAACTTCTTTTGCCTAAACTATTTTAAAAGCCTCTCTTAATTGGTCTACTAATTTCCAATCTTTCTCCACCCTAGTTCCTGCTCCATACTATGTCCCTAAGTATTCAGGGTAAAGTGTAGAACTCAGCTAGAGAAAAGTTGTATGTACAGAAATTCCTTCTTAAACAGCTCAAGCAAGCAGTGCTGTTCCTAATTTTCTCTCACAATGTAGTAGCCCTGGCTTTGAATGAATTTTTATTGACCTAACAACTAATTAACAAAGCAGGTCAAAGTTTCATTCCTTAATTACAGGAAAACATGCAGTAGTGTAATAAAACCAGCAGAACTGTATGAAAGTATTTTTATACAACAAATAAGCAGTAATAAACACAAAATATGACTACAGAATCAGGTCTAGATTTTATTAAATATGCAAATTTAAATCTTTTTGTATCTCAAAACTAGATTTTTAATAAATTTCAATGATAGTTTATTTTTTTCCAAGATAACACCTTACATATGCACTTACAAAAATACCTAGAATTCATAACACAGCCATCCAGTGATAAACTGGTTCTTAATTCAGCCATACTAGAGGTGATTGAAGAGAAGTGGTCTTAAGTAACTGACTCAAAAGCTCACTGTCTCACTCCTCCACTGCTATCATCTCTTGCCCATTTACTGTACTACTCACTCAGCTGGTTCCCCAACAAAATTCTCCAGAGTGGCTAGAGCCATCACGTTAAAACAAAAAACAGATTCTGCTACTCTTCCCTTAAAACCGTCCACAGGCACTCCACCGCACTCAGAAAAACATCCAAACTCTCAGCCATGGCCTGCAAGAGCCGTCACGACCTGGCTCCCCGAGCGCCCCTCCCTCTGGATTCATTGTCCACAGCTCTCCGTCCCTGTCTGCTCATCTCCAGTCACACTGGCCTTCCTTCTGCTCTGCAAACATGCCCAGTTTATCTCCCTCTGCACCATTTCCATTCTCTTTGCTTAGAATGCACCCAGGCATACCTGTTCAATCTCTTTTCCTCCCTCTATCTAATCTGCCACACCAAGAACTTTCATTTTGGTATCTCGCATATCTTGCTATCTTGATATCTTTGGTATCTTGCAAATATCTTCCTTTTTCTCTATCTCCAGTCACTGCCTTAGTGTACACACTCATTATCTCTTACCTTAACTTCTACAACCTTTTATTTATTTTCCTTATAACATCTATCTTCGATACCACCATCAGAGTGAGATTTCCAAAAGACAAATGTGACCATGTTTCTCCCCTGGTTGAAATCATTCACTAATTCTCCGTCAACTGTAAAACCCAAATACCTTAATATGTGACAAAGGTCTCACAATTCCCCCCTTAACTGTTCAAACATCCTTTCTTTTCTTTCCAGCCACAATGGGCCCTAAATTTATTTCTCACTACTGCTGTAACTCCATCTTCATTGTCTCAAATGAAGGCTTTCTTGACCCATACTACCACACTACCGCATAGTACAGTTGTTACTTATTATTCATGAAGTGTGTATTTGTGAATTTGCCTATTTGCTAAAATTTATACTTTTAAACCCAATATCAATACTCTCAGTGCTTTTGTGGTCAGTTGTGGACAGGTACACAGCAGCTTTAAAAAGGTGCTCTAAGTGTGTGTCCCCTGTTTAAGTACAATGAAGCAATATCCATTCGAATGCCTTGTTTCAGCTCATGCTGAAAGCAAGTATCCTTTTTATGGTCTATTTAGTGTCACATTTTTTACATTTTTGTTGGCGATTTTGCTATCTAAAATGTCTTCCAAAAGAAAAGCATGTGAGATTTTGCTCCCCAACAAATGGCATTAGTTTGGCTCAAATAAATTTATAAAAACTCGAATATGTGTTTGTCCCCCAAACATAATGTGTAAAATGCTCTCTAGTGCTCCAGAGCACAGGAAGTCTGGTCACGTGCCTTATGGAGAAAATACATGTGTTTGATGAGCTTTCTTCAGACATGAGTTATACAGTGCTGTTGGCCATTTAAATTAATGAATCAACAACATATATTAAGTTGTCTTAAAACACAAACACACATAAAACAAGGCTATGTATTAATCAGTTAATGAAAGTGTGATCAGAGGCTCTTAGAAGCCCAGCCCTTCCTATATTTCCCCTAGAAACAATGGCTTAGTATTCACTAATTCAGTGCTCAAAGGGAATTTACAGAATGTAAACTACCGTGAATCACAAATAATGAGAACTGACTGTATTTTTATTTATATGTCTGTTTCCATCACAAAAAGTGGGCTCTGAGGGCAGAAATAGCATCTTATTTGTCTTTTAACTCTAATTCTTACTGTTATGCCAAAAATACCGCAGTTGATATTTACTGCATGTAATTTTTTAAAAATTGTGGTCTGTCATTGTTGTAATGTGATCTGGCCTACATACTGGGAGTTATGGTAAGATCCCCATGCTGATCCACCCCAGAGAGGCTGTGCTCAACTGCATAGTTAATGATCTGAACTTTATCCTTCAATCATGCCTTTTCACCTCCTTAGCTAAAGAACAGGGGCACTAAATTTTAAGTAGTGTTCAGGACAATCCCAAATAACAAAGTATAGTCCTGCCAAAAATGTGAATTACAAATTGTTGAGAAATACTTTACTTAAAACTGAAACTGTTATCAACAATTAACTCTACAAAGTAAGACTGGGAAAAGAAATTTTAAGTTTTCATTGTACATTCATTCTTCTATACTATTTTAACAGTTTACATTTAACATTACTGTTTTTAAAAATGTAACTAAAAATTTATATATTAGGTTGACCAAAAAGTTCATTTAGTTTTTTCTATACAATGGCTCTACTAGTGCTTAGTTGTCTTTAACGTCACTGGAAACAATTTTGTTAAACTGTATTGTGAAAGCTGTCATATCAGCATGAATGCTTGTGTAGCCATTCTAACAGTGAAGATAGAAAAATATATGCAACATTTTCAGAGTATTATGTTTTATAATTTCAAGAAAGGTAAAAACACAACTGAAATGCAGAAAAAGATTTGTGCAGTGTATGGAGAAAGTGCTGTGACTGATCGAATGTGTCAAAAGCAGTTTGCAAAGTTTTTTGGTACCACTGACATTCTGGCCAAATAATTCCTCGCTGTGGGGCTTATGCATTGGAAGATGTTCAGCAGCACCCCTGGCCTCTACCACTAGAAACCAATAGCAGGAGAGAGCCGATATACTCAAAACATCCAAATCAATAAAGTTACTGGTGAAAATGAAAAATGTGTCTCTTATCTTATGGAAAAAAACTAAACGGACTTTTTGGCCAATTCAATAAATAAGTACCGGGAGAGAGAGCTGTCCTGCACATGAGTCAACACAAATCCCTCCTCTCAGGTAAACTGATTTGTTCAGAGCACCAAGGACAGACAAGCAGTGCACCTGACTATTTTGGAATTCCTGGACTCAGAAGAGTAGTCTCTTCAAGCACTTAAAATATTTCTCAGCTAAAATATCTCCAGAATTAAAATAAGCTTACTGATGCTTATGTACTCATGCAGTGAGGACCTGACACATCTTTTGGGAGGCAGCAGCTGCAAGACCAATGCTCTCCATAGCTGGCAGAAGCCCAAGGAAGGAGTCAAGACTCAAAACGATACCAAATATATTTGATATGGTGGGGTAGGGTGGTTCTGTGTTGCAGTTCAAGAATATATCATTTGGTAAACTAATGAAAGCCTACTGTTAACAAACGTTTGCCAGAGGGAGGGCTGTTGGGGAGCTGTATACCTAAAACTAATAAAAAAATATTTAAGTAGATAAAAGAAACAATTGATCTATAAATGAAGTAAATCAGTTTTAAATAGAAAGCCAATAAATGAAACATTCACACAGATAAAAATGGAAAATTTAGATATAACTGATGTGTACTAGAAGCAGACAGGAAATATTTACTATAAAGAAAACTTACTCTTACCCCAGAACTTTGTCTTTCAAAGATAAAAATGCTGAGCACACATACGCACATACACACAGACACACACGCAATTCCGGTCCGACACCCTGACCACCACAAGATCGTTTCCTCTATGCTTTTACTTTCCTCACTGTTCCTTTATGGCATAAAGAATGGCAAGCATACTGCATTTATATTTTACTAAATGGCCAATATGTTTAGATCAACATCTATATGAATAGGTTAAGGAAAAAATAAACTATTTCTTTGAAAATAGCCCCTTTTCTCCATTAGTAATATATTCAATTTTTATATTTATATTACAATTAGTTATTTTGCTCTGTTTAACATAATAATAAAATCAAACAAAAATACTTTCATTCTTTGTTTCACTCTAGAATTTCAATGTTTGTCATTTATTATGAAACCATTATAAAGCTTTTTGTACACAGCTGTTATAAGTGGAGCAATCTTTAACGATAAGCAGAAATATAATGATTCTAAATAAAACTATTAGATGCTGGTTCCTTGAAGTCAAGCATTTTATTTAAATAAACTTCTTGCATATAGAAAGATTAGAAGAGGTTAAAATATTGCCACAAGAAATTCTTGCATAAAAAGCTAAAACACTATCAAAAAAACCTGGACTCAAGAATCAGCTCAACCCAGAGAAACACCTTGAAGCACATGAAAAGCCTCTTGCAAAATAAAGTACTTAAGAAATCACATCAAGAGGCCTTCAGAATTTGGAAATGGGTGATTCCTCAAGAACTAAATTAGTAAAAGGAAACATAAGATACATAAAATTAGCAGGAAAAAAAAAGCCACCTAAGAGAAAGTAGGTAAAAGTATTTGGAAATATTTTTCTAATCAAAATGTACAAGATATATCCTAGGATAAGAACAATTGTTAGAAAAAAACAGTGACAAATCCACTGTGAACTGCCAGAAGAAAGTGCATTAACAGGAGGACAGCATCTGGCCAAGCCTAGAAAGAAGGAGTAATAAACTGACCCAGGTCTCTAAAGTTGCGCAGGGAGAACTTGCCTACTCTGTATCCCCGGGTTTCTCAATCTCCGCTCTACTGACGTTTTGGGCCAAATAATTCCTTGTTATGGAGGATCCTTCTATGAATTGTGCCAGTGCTTCCCTAGATGCTACTAAGCACTTTTATCCTCACCCCAATTGTGAAAACTAAAAATGTCTTCACATATTACCAAATGTCCCACAAGATGCAAAACTGCCCCCTTAAAAAATCAGTAGTATATTTTAAATAATGTGAATAGATGTACCAAGCTAATATAGATTGATGTTTCTAGCATCAAAATCATGCCACTTTTTTTGCTCAGCTAGGAAATGTCTCAAATAATTCAGCTTTCTAGAGAAAAGTGTGGTGATGATTGCAAGAGGTGTTTGCTATACAGTTCTTTGGTGCAATTAAAGAAAAAAAACTGTCATAGAGGAAGGCTCACACCATAATTTGTATATGCTTTCTGGTAATAAAAATGAAATCACATACATCTCATATTTCACTACAATTTCTAATATTGTTTTAAATATGTGTCATGTGTTTGGATATTTATAAAAATTACTTTAATACTGCTAAAACATCAGAAGTACCACTATCAGTATCTTGATTTTCTAAGTTTCCCTTTTTTGTAATTTTTACAGCTCCTCTGCCCCTCTCCCCATTATAACATCCACACAGACCATCTATTATCATTACTGTAAACATCCTCCTTTGAAAGTTAACAGTGTATCTACCATACACGGATAAATGAAATTTGACTTACTAATGAATACCCAGGGAAGTGATCTCGAAACAACTTTTTTACTTTTTAATAATAACATAAAATTGGGAACAACCTGCTTAAATCTAGGGAATATAACAACTTATCATAAAAGTAAGAATGAACCTTTACAACAAGATTGGGGGTTATTTGGGGAAATGCTCTCCAGGTCCCAAAAATCCATGGCCTGTTCATTACCTAGGAACCCCTTGAAAACTTCAGAGTACCTCTACACATCATGTGACTGGCCACGGTAAATTCGCAATTTCCCTGTTTTCATCTTCCACTCCCCATTCCTTCTGCCATGTCTTTCAAGTCTTCATTGCCTCACCTTCCAATTATCCCTGCAAGTCTTCTCCCACTTATTCTCTCCTTCACTGTCATACACTCGGCATAAGACCACCACACACAGATCATATTAAACTATCCTTTAGAAAACATGCAATAGAGAAACTCACAGTTTCCTGTCAGTTAGGAATGTTTAACTTTCTCTCTGAAAACTATTTACTCAACCTAATTCCTCTAGTCTCTCATATAAATTCTGTTTTAACCACATGGATCTACTTTCTTAATATGCACAACCTTGTTATCTCATTCCTGTCTGAATGCTTTCACTCGTGTTACTCTAAACAATGTTCTTTTCTTTTTCATGGCTATTCAATGCCTAAATCAGTTTACAGCCTACTTCTTGCTTTTCTAGAGCCAAAGCTCCAGAACTAAAAGGGGTCTCAAAATTAATTCAATCAAATGAGTAGCAAGCCACTCCCTAGAGATGAGAATTTCTTTTCCTAAACTCTTTTTGGACTTACAGCCTACTGCCCATGATAAAATTCTATTTACTGGAATATGCTAATCTGTGTCACTTCCCAACTGGTCCAATAACAAGCATTGAGCATAGTCTGTGATCGTGGGACAATGCTTGCCTGAGGGGACACAAAGACAGTTTCTTTCCTCAAATAAACTATATAAAGTAACACTTCTAATGTCTGAGTTTCAGGTATATACATATATACACAGATTTACTTTTGGTAAAAATTTTTCTACTCTACTCAAGTAGATATGGAGATATCTTGGGAAGACAGGAACCGTAGACTTGGAAGATAAAAGAGGAGGGAAATAAAGAGATGGCAGAGTGGGAGCAGAAGATATTTGCAGTCTGTTCTTAGAAGCAGAGATAAAACAAATTTCCAGGCTTCAATGCAGAACAGTCTGTTGGAAAGGAGCAAAGGAGAATGAGAATGAGAAGGACCGGCAGAGACAAGTCAATTTCCATTCTGCTATGTTCCGATGAGCACTGGCATGAAGTTATCATGAGTGGAAAAGAACTATAAATACCCACTTGGCTCTAGCACGCTGAGTTACTAAAAGAATATTTTTTTAAAAAAAATCTCACACATTCAAGTTATGCTATCTCTAGAACTGGTAGAACCATAAGTCAGAAAGATTCTAAATAAGACACCCTAATAACTGCTTAGCATTTATGAGCATCCCCCCACCACTCCCAGAATGGAAACCCTAAAAAGTTTCTTTCATGAAAGTAGTGGTAAATAAAAACTACTTGTATAGTAGTTTCCAACTTGTATAGGTGTTTCCAAGTTGAACTGCATAAAATGTCATTATCAGTTTGACACATTTTACTTAATGTTTTAATTGGGTGAACATCAAAAGTTTATAAGGGATTTTCAAAGGTTCATTCTCAATCTCAGGCTACTTAACCTTATTCTCCCCATACCAGCCTAAATTCCTTCAGGAAAAATTTCTGTACCTTGGAGTTTTCAAGAACCTGATGCTAAGGATCACACAGGCATACTGTGACGACTTGGCCTATTTGCCTCATAAAGTGTTCCAACCTTCTTGAAAACTTGGTGAAAAAAACTTGCAGTTATCTCCCATTCTAAAAGATTACTAATTTTAAAACAAAAATGAAAGGCATCTGAATCAACTTATATAAAAATACGTATGACCAGCCCTGGCCAGTGTGGCTCAGCTGGTTGGAGAACCATCTTGTAGACAGGAGGGTCCTGGGTTTCCCCAGTTGGGGTGTGTTCACGAAGGCAACCAATCAATGTTCCTTGAGTTTTTTCTTTCTCTTTCTTGTTCTCCCTCTGCCCTCAAAGCAATGAAAAAAAAAAAGTCCTTGAGTGAGGATAAAATATATATATAAATATGGATATATGGTCATTGTTTAATTTCTAAAATAAGCAATTTCAATGAATTAAATTCCTTTAACTCAGTTATTCAAGTTTCTAATACCAAAGTCCCAGACAGAAGCTCATTTAGTAGATGAATAAAAAGGAAAATAATTTTATTCATGTGAAGCTAAATTTTCCATAAAACATTTTATTATACAGGGTGGGGCAAGAGTAGGCTTACAGTTGTTCATATGGAAAACAACACAGTAGTTAATAAATAACAATACAAGAATTAATCCTGTGTTTTGCATACTCACAAATGTTAGCCTACTTTTGCCCCATCCTGTATGTATACCTGACACACACATTCCAGGTAAAATAAAAAGACAAATCCACTTGAAGGCAGCCACATTCTTTCAAAACAATAAAGAATTTCTATTATGTGATCACGGACCATTAGGAACATATTGCAAATATGAACATTTTCTTCATTCAAAGCAAAATGCTACATTACCAAACACTACTTTTGTAGCCTTACAGGAGGAAAGCAGGAGGAAAAATTGGGATTGCATTAATTTTATCATATCTTTAGATTATGCTGGGAGGAATTTTTGAGGTCACATAGATATTTTTCCACTCAATTTTTAATTTCCCTTTGTAAACATACTGAAATGTCATGTAAAAATAAGACATTAACTTTATTCAACAACACATACTTTACTGGACTACTTTAAAAGCAAAGTTCTTTTAAAAAATACTAAATAAGCCATATCTCCTTTATTAGAGAAAAAAGAAATGAAAGTTATGAATCAAGCAAAGACAACCGAAAACATATTTACTCAACAAATAGTCTCCAAAGTATGTATAACACTGTACCAGACAGTAAGAGGAGAGGATACTGACATTTACTGAAAACTTAAAATGTACTAACCTCTCTGCTAGACACTTTACTTATGTTACCCCAAGTAAAACCTTAAACCAACCCTACAATGTAGATATTACACTCCTTGTTTTAGAACCAAGGTGTACTGAGTTCAGTAAAGACACCAGGCACGTTTGCCAGTAAGCTTACTGTGTGCACCATATAAACCTCTGTGTCTAGAACGAAGTAAAGAGCTGGGCGTTTGCAAAACTGGCATTACAACCCACGTCTCTAACTCTCCTGCTATGCTGAGGAAGAAAACAAATAAAAGGAAATAAAGTACCTAGTTCCAAGGAACTGTATGAATAACTATATTATAAGAAGCAGTGAAAGTATTTCTCTGGTAAGCGAAACTGCAAATAATACTAATTATAGTTAATAAAAAGCCAATGTTTCCCTTAGTAGAAAAGTAACCCAAGCATCAAAGTGGTAATAGCAATATAGTTTTTATATTGCGTTGGCCAAATCGCTCATTTGTTTTTTTCGGCTCTAGTAGCACTTAATTGTCTTTAACTTCATTTGAAACAATTTTGTTAGACTGTATTGTGACAGCTGTCAGATCAGCGAGCGTTTAAAAAAAAAACTTATCAAAATTGATCAATTTTTGTGCAGCCATTTTAATGCTGAACATGGAAAAAATACACAACATTTTTGGCTTATTATACTTCATTATTTCAAGAAAGGTACAAATGCAACTAAAATGCAAAATAAGATTTGTGCAGTGTATGGAGAAGGTGCTATGACTGATCGAACATGTCAAAAGTGGTTTGCGAAGTTTGTGCTGGCGATTTCTCTCTGGACAATGCTCCACGGTCGATAGACCAGTTGAAGTTGATAGTGAACAAATAAAAACATAATTGAGAACAATCAACATGATACCACACTGGAGATAGGCGACATACTCAAAATATCCAAACCAATAAAGTCACTCGTGAAAATGAAAAATGTCTTTCATTTTATGGGGAAAAAAAATATGGACTTTTTGGCCAACCCTATAGATACTTTATAAACTGTCATTATTACATTAAAACAAAAATTTCTAAAACCTACAAAACTTCAGAAGCCAACTATGACATCAGATATCATTATATCACCAGATTAAAAGCTACTCAAATAAACTGCAACTGAAGGTAGTTATCTTATTATCTTAGAGAGCCATTACTTTTTGTACAAAATAGAATTTCTTCACACACACACACACAATATTGTATTTGATAGAAAACCATCAAAATTATATTGTTCTTTATATGAA
>PVIA01014037.1:0-28870 GCA_004024845.1 Tonatia bakeri
AGGGAAACAATAGTGAGGGGAAGAAAACTGGGACTCAAATCAATGGAGTGGACCAGAAGGAAGAAAGGAACAACCAAACAGAAAAGAATGAAGAAACAAGAATTCAAAAAAATGAGGAGAGGCTTAGGGACCTCCAGGACACCTTTAAACGTTCCAACATCCGAATTATAGGGGTACCAGAAGGGGAAGAGGAAGAGCAGCAAATTGAGAACTTATTTAAACAGATATTAAAGGAAAACTTCCCCATTCTGGCAAGGGAAATAGACTTTCAGGAAATCCAGGAAGCTCAGAGAGTCCCAAAGAGGTTGGACCGAAGGAGGAACACACCAAGGCACATCATAATTACATTAGCCAAGGTTAAAATGAAGGAGAGAATCCTAGAAGCGGCAAGAGACAAGGAGACAATAACCTACAAAGGAGTTCCCACAAGGCTTATCAGCTGATTTCTCAAAAGAGACCTTACAGGCTAGAAGGAGCTGGCAAGAAGTATTCCAAGTTATGAAAGGCAAGGACCTACATCCCAGATTGCTCTATCCAGCAAAGCTTTCATTTAGAATGGAAGGGCAGATAAAGTGCTTCTCAGACAAGGCCAAGTTAAAGGAGTTCATCATCACCAAGCCCTTATTATATGAAATGTTAAAGGGACTTACCTAAGAAAAAGAAGATTAAACATATGAACAGTAAAAAAAAGTCATCAAATGGACGGTTAGCAACAGGGAAGTAGGAGGAGGAGGGAGGGGGAAAAGATATAGAGAATAAGTAGCATAGACGGTAGGTAGAAAATAGGGGGGGTAAGAATAGTATGGGACATGTAGACACTAAAGAACTTATGACACATGAACATGAACTAAAGGGGGGAATGTGGGTGGGAGGGGATGGGCAGGGTGGAGGGAGTGAAGAGGGAAAATGAGCCAACTGTAATAGCATAATCAAGAAAATAAAGAATAAAAAAGTAAAAAAAAAAAAAAAGTACAGCTGCTTCAATTAAGTGTCCAGTGAAAGAAAACCTTAGTCACCTTTTTACTACAGGTAAGGAAAAACCAATTATTCCAACATAACCACCTATTTCAGCCTTCTCTAGTAATCCAATCATTAAAAAAACCCTACCTGAAGAGGAAATGAAAGAGGATCTACTAGTCAAGAGTCCTGCCCCCCTTTTCCAAATAATCATGTCTCCCTCTCTCATAAGTCTAACACTTGTAAATAGATAAAATGTAGACTGACTTATCTTTAAAGAAATGTATTTATACTGTCCTTCCTTATTTATCCATAAGAAGCTGAATGCAGGCTGAGGAGTGAAGAACATGAGTAAAGACCTTCTGGCTCCAGCACGCCAACTGAGTACCACCCAAAGCTTACATAGAATTTTCCTCAAGGCAAATTATTTGCAAAAACTAGTAAGAATTTATCCCAAATAGGTCAATACATTTAACTCAGCTGAGAGAAAGTAAAGTCCAAATCTGATAAAGATGGGCTCTTTTAGGCAGAGAATCAAGCTGTAAAAAAGTGTGCTTAGAGGCAACCTATAAAATACTCAGAGGCATTTTCTGATTAGTCTTTTTGTTTTTAATAATGCTTGCAGCTGGCTTGCTTGCTTTCTTGCACCTGAAAGTGAGATGGCAAGGAGAGTTCATTTAGTGGTTCTTCTTTGGAATGAAACAAACTTGTTTCCAATAAAGGAACTCCGGTGGATTTATTGAGAGGTAGTGGTTTTTCTCCAGAATCAAGATCCCCGAAAACATTAAATACAATGACACTACTAATAATGCCATATGCACTTTAGATTTGGGACAGGGACCCAACTGCAGTTGTAAGATATTTTTTAGCACAAAGACCCTGGCTGAGGGGCAAATGAAGGCTGAATCCACTGGAATGTATGCAGCCTGCTGAGGTGGGTCAGCCTGGAGGAAAGGGGCATGTCGTTTTCTATTTCTCATGAAAGCTACTTATGGAGTCAAGCCCATTTCTTTCTTTCCTTTTTTATAAAATATTTAATTTTTTAGAGAGAAAAGGGAATGGAGGAAGAAAGAAAGGGAGAGAAACATGAACGTGAGAGAGAGAAACATTGAATATTGCCTCTCATACACCCGCGACAAGAGACCTGAACCTGTAACCCAGGCATGCGCCCTCACGTGAAATCAAGCTAATAAACTTTCACTTGGAGGAAAACAGTCAACCGATGCCCAACTGAGCCACACCAGTCAGGGCTGTTTTGATTTTTTAAATGTAAGGAAATCTCATGCAAGGACTGTGTACACTGAGCTGACTCAATTAAACCAATTATAAACTTCAGCGGAGTTACTTAGGTCAACTAAACTTTTGTCCCTACTTACTAGAAACAACAAATTCTGAAGTCAAGTCATAGAACTTACAAATGAGATTTTAAAAGAAAATTTAGCAGCTTTTAGCCTACAACATAACACTATGTCAGAAATATCTTTTATTTCTTCACTAACACATATATGCATCAACCTGACTAGTATCAGAAAAAAGACAAGTGGAACCTAGGTGCCTATATACAAAGAACCCCATTTTCCCCACAGTGGGAATTTATCAAGTCTTTCTCCTTTGTCCCAACATTTCTCAACAAAGATATTATGCATGGGTTCTACTCACAGGGATACATGGTGCTGCTCTGGATCAGCTCTGGTCAGTTCTTCTTCTTCAATATCAGACTCTCCTCCTGAACTACTGTCAGTGACATCTGAATCAAATGCTTGTTCACTGCACCTCAAGTTGGCTATACCACTAGCTGTAAATCTCTCCAATTCTTCTGAAATCGAATCGCTTTTCAGGAAGTTGCTAAGTCCCTCTGAAGTGGTGGTCTCACTGGCAGCTTTTCTCAATGCAGCTTCAGCCTTTCGAGTCAGCATCAGTTGGCTTCGGGGCCTCAAGGATTCCAAGTTTGGCAGTTTGCTCAAAGTTTTCTCTAAAAATCCACCCAGCTGATGCTGTATATGCCTTTCCACCTGCTTGGCTTGCACAACCTGTAAGCGCTTCTGCAACCTGCGAGCACGGTTCTCAATATCTGCCTGCCGCCGCAGTAAAGCTGTTATCCTTGTGTCAGAATCTAAAGCACTGAAAAGAATGGAAGACAGGGGAGACTTTTTACCCTCTAACTTGACACCCCCCAAGTTAGAACTGGAGTCTGTGCCAGGTGATAACCTACTGCTTCCTTGAAGTGCTGGCTGTTCCATGGAATTTACAGAAGATTTGTTTACAGTGCTATTATTGCTAAATATAGTTGTGTGTTCTACATCAAGGCTTCTATGTGGAAGAGTGCAATTGGTCATACCCCCCTTCAAGTCCCCAGATTCAGATGCCACTGCTTCACCCCGCTGAGGAGAAGATGAAGAAAGAGTTCGTTTCCCCCCATTGAGGGGACCGGAATTGTCATGATCAGAATGTGTTGAACTTTTAGTCAATTTCTTAGCCAACCCATTTACAGGTGCTTGTGGCAGAGCTGTCTGACCACTTGTATTCATGGTTCTAATATTTTCTAAGGAGAACTCCAAAACTGGCTGTCTCCCCAACAGCTCAGCTCGGAGTTCATAGGACTGAGATAAGAAAGGGTGAGATTTAAGGACTGTTTGCTTGCTGAAGACACCTTGCAATTTCAATGACTCCTTCGAGGAAACAGGTGTTACATCGGAGCAGAGATATGACGCCACCAGTGGTTGCAGCTTTCCCAAGTCTTCCTTAGAATTATTTCGGAAGTCTAGACTGGGGTCCTCTGCAGCAATGGCTTTTCTTTTGGTTCCGTTGGCAGCAATAAGGATGTTGGCGTTGCCGTTATTTTCGGCACTGCCAGGGGACAAAGTGGAGGATGGGGGAGCCAGTTTGAACCGGATATGGTGTGCTTCAGCTGCTGCGTCAGTGAGAGCGGGCGCCATCGCAGCCATTCAGCACAGAGAGACAGGAAGTCCAGCCTCTCCCGGTGCCGAGGCCAGCTCGACGGCCCCTTACTGCCTCCCCAGAGAACAGACTAGAAGAGAAAGAAGAAAAGGAAGTTAGAAATACAAGCACATTAGGAAACAACACATGTTTTTAATACAAATACTACTTGATGCTGTAATCCAGACTCTGCCTCCAGGCATTCTGGAGACCTGAATATCTTGAACCAGGGGAAGGGTGTGTGCAAGCATGAAAGCATGTACACACTCCTGTACAAGAGAAAGAAATCCACCCTTCTTTTTTACCACTTGTTACCACAGACTGAAAGTAGCTAAAACAGAAGTTTCATTCTGAGAGAACCACAGATTGTTAAAGTCAAATCACCTGCATTTAAAAAAAAATATCTTTAAACTTCTTAAAATTAGTGGATTTAAAGTAAATGTAGCAAACTAAACACCTAGCAATTAAACACAAAAGAATAATAAGGATCCATCTCTACTAAAAAGTCTGTATTCCAAATAGGTCTGTGCATTTTTCTCGCCAAAGAACCCAGCATTCTGCAGTTTCTAATTTCTCTGCAAGACAGATCACACTACCAGTTTATCTGTATTATCACACCTGTAATTAATTTTCTTTCATTGTCCTCTCCTTTGAGTTATAGCCCACCTCTCAAATTAATTGCTCAAGGAGTCTCTTCCCTTTACCCCAAAACTTCTTCAAAGAGTAGTATAAACAGCTGCCTTTGCAAACTTCTCTAATATGGCTCCTACTGCTCTGGCAAGTCATCAGTAATCTCATTATTAAATCCCAATGGTCAAGTCTCAGTCCCCATTCTATTCGACTTCTCTGAAGCATTACGTAGTACTGACCAATCCATTCTTGAAATTCTCCTTTTTTGATGTCCCTGATATCAAGGTTCCTTCTCCTGCCCTCTTCTCTCTCAAATCACTTCCCTGACCACTAGTATGTATGGTGAAGCCTCCTCTAACAATCAGAAAAACTTGCTGAGCTGTACTAATAAACATCCCCACCTCTACGTTCCTCAAGTCCCTGAAAATCAAAATTCACTTTCCTCTTCAAAAATACTTACTCCTCACCCAGTTTTATTATCTCTAGTAATGGCATTACCTTCATTTAGTAAGCTAAGCTAACAATCTCAGTTATTTACATCTTCTTCATCCTCTTTATTTGATTTGAGAACAAAAGGAAATCTATGTAAAGAACTAAGCCAACTATTTTTAAAAGTGTGGTCTATGAACTTCTTGGGAATTCAAAAACTACTAGAGGGGTCCACAAGATCAAAGCTATCTTCATAGTAATACTAAAATTTATTTGCCTCCACCCCCCCCCCCCGCTGAGTTGATATTTGCAATGAGGGTACAAAAATAAGGCTGAGCAAAACTGCTGGTACCTTAGCACGCACGAATCAAGGCAGAGGTACCAAAGCATACAGTCACTGGTCGTTCACTGTATTCTCTATTCACTTAGTTTTTAAAAAGTCAGGTCCATTTAACAATGTCTTTAATGAAGTTACAAATTTTATTAAATCTCTACTCTTATGCTTTTTTCTGTGTGATGAAATGGAATGTATACATAAAGCACTCCACTGCTTTAAGAAGTCTGACAAAAGGCACTTGTATAACTGTGATGCAAGCTGAACTAGAACTTCCCATCTAGCACTATTTTTACTTGACAGAACAACTAAGGTTATTTAAACTTATGTAGTTAGCAGACATTTTCTTGAACAAAATGAACCTGTCACTTCAAGAAAAACCACTGACAATGAATGTTTATTGCATATTATAAAATCTGAGCTGTCAAGCCAAAGTAAGTATTTTGAAAACTTGTACCCACCATCATGAACCTGAACATTTTCCCATCACTTTAAAAAAGTTACTTCTGATTAAATACATTACTGCTGACATTAATGAATGTGGATTTTTTGATACCACATCATGAAACGTGTCAACATTTGGAAGATCTGCATAAGTCTGGAGATGACCAAATGACCAATCCATGTGAAAAATTCATATACAGGTAAAAGCAAGCACAAGACAGACTAATGGATTTTAATCTAACACATCAATTTTCAATCTTTTTCATCTCATGGCACATATACATTAATTGCTAAAATTCTGCAGCACACAAAATATTTTTGCTGATCTGATAAAAATGGTATAATGTTAATTCTTTTACGCTGGACGGCTATTGTTGCTGGCTGTTGTCAAATTTTTATTTGACAATCTAAAGGAAAAGAGGTCAGGGCCTCTGACTAAATAGTCAGGTATTGCATGTTTTAAAAATTCTTGCAGCACACCAGCATGCCACAGCACACCTGTTGAAAATCACAGATCTAACAGTACAAAAAATTCATTGATAAGGTTTTAGATTCCACATTGTAACTAACCTGGATGAAACTAGTACTTGTAAAGTTTGGGTGTAATTTCAAAGGATGGCCACATTTATCTGAAATAACTATTAAAATATTCCTCTCTTCCAACTACATTATCTATGTGAAACCAGTTTTTTTTTTTTATTCACTGATGTTTTTAAAGAGGGGAAGGAGGAAGAAAGAGAGGGAGGGAAACATCAGTATTTGGTTGCCTCTCACACACCCTCCACTGGGGACCTAGCTGGCCCCCCGGCATGTTCCCTAGACTGGGAATTAAACCAGCAACCCTTTCTTTACAGGCTGGCACTCAACCACTGAGCCACACCAGCCGGGGCCAGATTTTCTTTATATACAACAAAAACATGCCACAACAGAATGAATGCAAAAGCATATATGAGAACCCAGGTGTTTTCTATTAAGCCAGACATTGGAAAGATTTGCAAAAATGCAAAACAATGCCATTCACTAAATTTTTTTGTTCTGTTTAAAAAAAAAAAAGGTTATTTTTCATAATATGAAGTAGGTGTATTTTTAAATGAGTTAGTAAATACTTTAAAAAATATCTCAAGGTTTCTAATATATCAACTATTGATAATACTCCACAAAAGCTCTTTGAAGTTGTCTCAACATGTTCGAAGAGTGCAAAGGGACCTTGAGACCAAAAAAACTGTGAACTGCTGAACTAAAGCAACCTCTTATCTCCTTAAAAAAAAAATAAAATAAAAAAGAGGACAACTTCCAATTTGGTCACACTTTTTTATGTTTAGATCAATGCCAACATAGGATGGTAGGCCCTTATAGGACTACACTACGGTTTTTTACACTATGACAATTCAAATCGTTAATATCAAAATATTTAGGTAAATGATTGTGATAACATTCAAATACCAATATTCTTACAGTTTAAGTTTGTCTACTACTCTATATAACTGTCAAAAGTTCCTCATTCTAATACTGTATATTAATGAACTTCCTATGAAATAACTAAAACTTCTGGAGCTTACAAGTTTTATCCTTATCAACTTTCTGGCATATGGCAGCCTATGTAACACAAACTGTTCTATGTCCACTTTTTCTAGTTCTGGTTTTATTTTATTTTAAAGATTTTATTTATTTATTTTTAGAAAGGGGAAGTGAGGGAGAAAGAGGAGAGAAACATCAGTGTGCGGTTGCATCTCCCACACCCCCTACTGGGGACCTGGCTGGCAAGCCACGCATGTGCCCTAACAGGGAATCAAATCGGTGACCCTTTGGTTCACAGGCTGGCCTTAATTCACTGAGTCACAACCAGCCAGGGCTATTTCTGATTTTAAAGTTAGTATCAAATCCTAATAGATTATAAATGGCTGTGCTATAGACCAACAGACAAATGAACCAATGCAAAGTATGTCACATTAGTTTTATAGTACACAAAGCATTTTCTCCCATAAACACAAATCCCTATCATATCTTTCCCATCAATTCAATCTCCTCTTCTGGGTTGATATCAATACACAGTTGATACTAGCAATGCAAGGATAACATTATCAGTGCCAGATGAATAATACAACGTATGAGAAAAGTTGTTGTAGCCTGCTATCCAAGAAACACTATATAGTAAGGCTCAGCAATGGCAGGAAAACAACCTCCTTCTGGGGATCCAAGCAAGGATATAGATATTACACGGCTTAAACAAAACTTACTCAGGAAAAACCCAGGCTCACTCAGCACACATAAAAGCGGGTCATAATTATATCACACCACAGAAGTACTTAAAGCAGTAAATATTCCATTGCTATTTTAGAATTATTTAATTCTTTAACATTCATAACTTAAAGAAAAATCTGTTGCCTCAAATTCTACCTCTTTCAAGATCTCTCTGACCCTGTGAAGGTACATCTGTGAATTAGACATTAATCACACATCTCAAAGGTAAGAGTTTGTTTTGTTTACACTCAAGAGCTCTTTGGTCTCAATATCCCCATGAAATGCACTAGCAAGGAGTAATACTAAAACAATCACCTAAATAAGTAGGAAGGGGCAAAAGCAGCCTCTTCAGAAGGACTTCCATTCCTAACTCCTAAATCTTTATCTTTCTACACCAAAACAATACTACTGTTAGGAAAAAAACAGAAACCTACAACCCTCTCCCTTAACTGACTTGAAATGCTCTGCTGAGATTCCCTATTACCCTCTAAGGCATTCACAGATAAGGAGAGCAGTTCAAGAGTCACATCATGACCCCACCCTCATTTAAATTATTTTAACTATTCTGGTTCCCTCCATTTCCTTATCTATGAATTACAAAGCCTACTTCACAAGGTTTCTGTGATGATTAAATGAGATATTTTCAATTACTTAATCTAGTGCCAGACACAAACACCCATTATTTGCACCATTATTGTAACCTACAGACTAAAAACAAATTTTAAAAAGAACTTCTATGAGACTTCTTAATGCACAGGAAAAATATAAAGCAAGTATAACTGCAGTAAATCACTAAGCTTAGGAATTTTTTAAATATTTTTGCTATATATCTAGATTTACTTTCCTCTTAATAGTTCATGATGTTGCTTATGATTTTAAAAAAGCAAACCAAATACCAAATAACTTAAATTATTAAATATCCATGTGGTGGAACACTATGCAACTATAAAAAATACAAAGCTGTATTTATTCACATGAAAACATCCCTGCTTCACTGCTAAAAAAAATTTGAGGGTATTATTGTACAAAACAAGAACTATGAGCTCATTTTTGTTTAAAAAGTTAGGTGATAAGATTCCTCTGTCTTTTGTCTTCTAGCTTTGTAGTTTCCACCATAAACATGTATTACTTATTTATATATACAATAAAAGGGAAGGAAGAAAAAGAAAACAATGCAAATTCTTGAAGAGTCAAAAAATCTACCCTGGCTGGTGTAGATCAGTGGATTGAGTGCCAGCTTGCAAACGGAAGGGTCACCAATTCAATTCCCGTCAGGGTGCACACACACACCTGGGTTGCAGGCCAGGTCCCCAGTTGGGGGCGTGTGGGAGACAACTGATTCATGTATCTCACATTGATGTTTCTCTCCCTCTCTTTCTCTCTCCCTTCTCCCTCTCTAAAACTCAATAAATAAAATATTTTTAAAAAGTCAAAAATATGCCCTGGCTGGCGTAGCTCAGTTGGATTGAGCTCGGGCTGCGAACCAGGCATCGCAGGTTCGATTCCCAGTCAGGGCACATGCCTAGGTTGCAGGCCATGTCCCCAGCAACCACACATTGATGTTTCTCTCTCCCTCTCCCTTCCCTCTCTAAAGATAAATAAATAAAATCTTTAAAAAAAAAAAAAGTCAAAAATATAAGAAAAGCATAATGTCACAGTAATTTCCCTAAAATTTAACGTACCCAGCAAAATGTTGATTAAAACAATGATTCCCATCCCACTTGAATCCCAAATGCTTTACTCTCCAACAATTTAAAGCAAATTGTTAAACTTCAGTTTTTACAAACTGTCAAACTTAAGCAGTTTTACAAAAACAGCACAACAGCTCATAATAAATCATCTTCCCCCCAAGAATACAAAGCATTAAAAGCTTCAATTAGCTTATTAATCCTCATAACAACCTGGGCAGTAGGTTTCAGACTGGGAATATAATTTCCAATTTACTGGTGGGGATAAGCAATCAAGTTATACTGTACACTCAAAATAAGAAACCTAATATACCCCAAGCTTTAGTTCATCTAATAATCTACGACCTGACAAATGCAGATGAAGTTAATGGGTACACTAACATAAATTAAGCTGTCACTAACATAAATTAAGATTCTCCAGTAAACTTAAACAGACAAAAAAGAAAGGACCTACCTGCTAAAGAAGATTGGATTAGGTAAGTAATGGTTTCCCTGGTCAGTTCCAAGGAAGCGCTTTGGGGACAGGAAAACTGTCAGATAGGTTCAGCAGCCAAACACATTTGGCAAAAACTTCCCTGATAGAGACCCACAATGTACTTCTTTCATCATACTGAATATGCAAATATTTGCCTTTACAAAACTTCTTTAACAAACTAACGCTTTTTTTCCCATTCCACTTATTAATATCATGCAGAACTGTTCTGAGGGATACAAGTTGAAATAAAGTTCAAATGTGTGACTTCCAGGGTCCCTCCCTACACTTATGGTTATATTATTCTAAACTGCAGTATAGGTTCAAGGACAAATTTCCAACTAACACATGTAGGACTTAGAAAGCAAAAACATACCCCTAGGGCAGAGTTTCTCAACCTTGGCTCTATTGACATCTTGTGCTGAATAATTTTCTGATGTAGGGAGAGGGAGGTCTCTTGCCCACTGTATGATGTTTAGCAGCATCCCCAGTCTCCACTCACTACACATGTAGCACTCTCCTACAAATTATGTCAACCAAAAATGTCTACAGACATGTCAAATGTCCCATAGGGGGTAAAAATCACACCTGTCAATTGAGAAATATTGCTTAGAGATATAGACTCTGTATCTATCTTTGTTTGTCTGTCTACACATAAAGATATAGTCTTACAGACATAAAGATACATTCTTTCTAGACAGCAACAGCTGGCTGCTTCAAATACTGCAAGTCAGAACTCCACACCTACAAATGCAAAGTATGCCTTATTCTTCATTAGTTCCCAAGATAGGACTCCCAAATACACAAGAATAAACTGGCAGCATCCACCTTGTAAAAATGTTAAGCTGCAGAAACCCAAGGGGGAGGGTTTGGCCATTTAGCTGCCCAATCACCACATTCTTTCACTGAAAACAGAAGCAAAAATCAGATGGGGAAAAAAGTTAGCCCAAAATATGGGTTCTGCTAACCTCTTTCCCCATTACCTCATCACTCTGCACAAGGGAAAGAAAGAGAAGAAGGAAGGATGGTTAGGGAAGTGTCCAGTAAAATTGTCAAATGTCAGCTGAAACTTGGAAATTTACTAAAATGTATGTGAAAGCTAGAACAAGAGAATAGTAAATGACATTCTAGTGAGAGGAAATGGCACCGGAAAAGGCAAGGCTGTAGGAAACCATAGGATATCCTGAAGGTTAAGAGAAATGATCAATTCGATTGAAATATAAGTATAAATTAACAGAGGAAGCAGTACAGAAAAAGGTGGAAAGGCAGTCTGAAGCCAGATCATTAATGGACAACCTTAAATAGCCAATCTTTACTCAGAATGGCAGCAGAATGTCATTAAAGGTTTTTCAAATGGGGAATAACACATCAGAACTGTGCTTTAGAAAGACCAGCTGGGTGGAATGGATTAAAAGAAAATAAAAAGGCAAAGGAAAATGCAATAAAGAAGCTACTGCAACAATCCACACAGGATGCAACAAGAACCTCAACTAAAATGGTCACCACAGTAGTATGATCAAAGTCTTCTCCAAGCTTAAATTCAGAAATTGGAAGGCACTAAAGTTTGCAGAAGCACCAAATAAGTGATACAAACATTAATTTAAAGGCCCTTAAGGACAGGAGATAAGGTTCTTTTCCTTCATAACTTCATCTTCTTTATGATGAAATCATAAGGTATGGTATATCCTCTTTATTCTTAACACTACCAACCCAAATCCAGGCAAGGTTCTCATCAGCTGACACCTAAATCATAGCTGCTTCCTGCTGATGTCCTCCAATCCATTCCACACCTTTTTATCACCTCGCTTCTCTACTCTAAAATAGCTTCCAGTGCCTTTTCCACAAGTCAAAATTCTCCAAGATGAAACCTCAAACATATTAAGAGTAACTGTGTCAGGTGGCATGGACCTAGAACTCACTCCTAGATTCCAAACTCCACAATCTTTGCTTAGGCTGCTGCTTCTACACAGAAGGCCCTTCTACTATTTAGGCCCAATGCTTTATTAATTGTTCAATATATAACATTTCCACAGAAACTTTTCCGTACTGCTCAGATTCACACTGCTTTCTTCCTGCTTAAATTGTACAATGCACTTCAAGTCACCATCACTCAATTCAAGTTATCTGAATGTTCCCTAATTGTCAATTTGTTAATTCTAGTTCCAAAACAGGCAGTGTTCCTTAGCATCTTTTTCTTACATGCTAACTTTATCCACAGCTTGGTACACAGTAAGCATTGTAAGCACTTACTGACTGGAGTAATCAAAACACATTTGGTGAGGTAGGCCTTCAAATTTAAGTATGATTTTGCTAAACAGAAAAATGAGGAAACTCTAATCGAGCAACTGACAATCAAAATAATGGGAAAAGATTTGGGAGATGATCCACAGAACAAATGGATGAGTCATGCAGTACATGTATGGCTTTTCAAGAAGAGAGAAAAAGAAAGCAGCCAGGTAGTGATTTGTGATCAAGTATTGAAAGTTACATTATGGGACACAGTGGAAAGTTTTTACATGGAACCCAATGTAGATATGTTATGAAATACAACAGGGAACAGGAGGCATAATTTTCATTATAAACAAAGAAATAATGTTCACCAACCCACTCTCTAACACTTTTCTGTACCAACAGGGCTTCTTAACCAAAAAGGTTTATAATTACTAAGGGAATCAAGGCTCTGAATGGAGGTTATTATTATGACTGCTGTTCATTAGCATTAACCAACCCCTTCCTGTGTCAGTCCTGTGCTTTTAGATGTGCTCTCATTTCCCTTCACAGTAACATTATAAGACAAGTAAAGTACTCTTATTCTCACTTTATAGATGAGGAAACTAGACATTCAGAAGTTGTGATGAGCCCAAGATTACACAATTCCTAAGCTGAAGAAAGCAGGATTCCATTCATATCCCAAATTCTAAAGTGCGCACTTTTAAAGCCATTACGCTTAGTTTAAGGCTAGGTTTTAATTGAAAGGGCCTTAACTGCTAGACACTAGATTTCTAATTTTAGTCTTTAGAGGAAAGTTGACTGGGGAATACTAACTGATTATCTCCAAAAAACATTTTATTAAAATGCCTACAACATTAAAATCACCACACTAAGTGCCTACAGTGATGAAAAAGACGAGTAAAGACAGACACTACCTATGTCATCAGAGAATCCCAGGGGTCCTTATTAAGGGCCCCTCACACAGGCTGAGAGTGGGTATTGTTACAGAAGGCTTCCCAGAGGGAACAATATCTAAGTTGAAACCTAAAGAACATGTACAGTCTAGCATCCACCATACTGCTACTTCAAGAATCCCATATCCAAAACACATCCATGACCCCCAACACCAAATCCAAAACCCATTCCTGCCCCTCAACATTCCCTATGTGAATGAATCCTTATCCCAATCACTCAGGTACTGTCTATCATAGACATCTCATTTAAATATATACTAATACCAGACATAAATAACAGGAAGAATACGGAAGTTCATGGTCTAATATGGAGACACTAAAAATGTTAAGTTTCATTACTGTAAACATAATAGAAAATAGGTGGGAAGGAAAACCCAGATGATAAAGCACTGTGTTTTGCCTGAAGAGGTCAAGGAAGGGTTCCAGAAAGAGCTGACATTCTGACTAAATGGCGAAGGCTGACTAGGGAGAGTTCAAAATAGGCAGAATGATAGGCACATTTATTCCGTCCTTAATGCCACTGCCTTAGTTCAGAACCTCACTGTGCACTACAGTAATCCAAGCAGTAATAATCTCCCAACTGTTCTTTCTTCCTGTCTCATCAAGCCTTCAACCTAGCATCCACTAGCAAAATGATTATCAGGAAAAAAGGATGAAAAGATGGCAGGAAGAAGGGAACATAAATCTGACCAGGTTGTACTCTTACTTAAAATCCTTCAGTGACACTAGTAAAGGATGAATCTGAACTCCCCACGCGGCATATCTACCCCCATTTTGACACTCAGCCTCACCTCCAAACTGTCCCCAATCCAAACTTCCTGAATCATATTCATAGCTCCAGGCTTTTCCATGCTCTGATTCTTCTCCAAGATCACATGCTATTTCAAGTATTCCCCATTCATTCCAAGTTGATCTAGGGGTCTCTCTCTAGGGTTTTACCTGCACGCACCCCTGTGACCCCCCCGGGAATCTTTATCCCCTACATGTAGCAGTGTACCTAGCAGACAGCGGACCAATATAGGCTAGTTAACCTGAGCATTCTATGTTGAGTGCTTCAGCTGGAGATCCATTATGAAGTTAAAGTGGATGTCTGATCATAAAGTGATGACCTAACAGGAAGCAGGCACCAACTGAATCTAGGACACACTTCAACTACCTCAAGTTCCAGTCACTAATATTGCCAAGCACCTGCACTCAGACTGGTAAACTTTTTAACTGTACCTTTTAAACTATTAAATTTGGTTACCTAAGCCTTCTGAAGACAAAATCTACCAAAATTTAAATGCAATTACCCACACTTTTACCCATTAACTGCACTTCTAGGAACCTATCCAACAGAAATATTCTTGTAGATCCATAAAGATGTATACACAATTCTTTCAAATGTAATACAAAAAAAAACCCCTAAACTTAAAGATACACTAGATTACGCAGTTATTTATAAAGAAAACTGTGTGTTTTGATGTGAAAAACCTGATATACAGCTAAATGGGGAAAAAAATCAAGCCACATAAGCATGATCCTATTTGTTTAAAAACATTAAAAAATTTGAAGGATGACTGCCTATCAAAGTATTTATTGGTGTTTATCCTCTATTCAACCACTGAATTCAAATTTCCTCCCCAGCCTAGCTCACAAAAAGACAAAGAGGAAAAAAAAAACGTACCTTTTAATCTCATCTCTTTCTAACAAACTCTAACAATACAAGTGTTTGAACAATCCTAAAACTGAAGACTTCTTGAAGGGTCCAAACAGTCCAAAAGCAAACAGGTTATTCTTGGCAGGGA
Organism: Tonatia bakeri; assembly: GCA_004024845.1. Lineage (NCBI taxonomy): Eukaryota > Metazoa > Chordata > Mammalia > Chiroptera > Phyllostomidae > Tonatia > Tonatia bakeri. The sequence continues at coordinate 15,105 of PVIA01014037.1, forward strand.
TCCTTGACCAAATTCCAGGGATCTCACTGAAACCTACCATACCCCTTTAGAGTACTGAATTAATGACAAAATTAATTTTTCCAATGCCAGGGAAGCGTTAAATATTAATACTAACATCCTTCTTGCATTCCATAGGGAGGCCAAGGGAAAACTAGGAGGTAAGCAGTAAACCAGTTAACTGCAAAAACAGCTGCCCATTTTTTTTTTAATATGGGCTTAAGCTCTTCAAAATCCTCAGTTCTTCATGACACTGTACGAACAATTTAATGAAATTTTCCCAACAGTTCAACTTATCGAACTAGTATTTCTACAAAACCTCTACACTAGCAAACATCAGAAATTAAACTAATTAGCTTTTCGCCTCTATCCCTTCACACCTTCTAGTGGAGGTGCTAATAAGCAGTCATAAAGGCCAAACAACAAGCAGCAAAAAAAAAGCCTGGATATCAGTTTTTAGCAATTTCTCATTTAATGTTCTAACAACAAAATTGTTATTCATCTTTTATATCCCCCAACACTCCCCCTCCAACTGAGATTAAACAGGTCTGACCTTAAACTAAGCTGACCCTTTTCTTAAGAAGAAATTAAAAAGTGAGGGACTCCATTAAGTTTGATGCCACTCAAGCAACTTTTTCCAAACAAGGGCAGAATCTGCTATACTCAAAATTCAAAGTGAGATCTCATTTGGGATTCCTGGTTCAAGTAACAAGAACCAGAGTTTTTGATAACATTTAGATAAAACCGCACTAAATTTACCTCCACCTTACATTTCCTGATTCTCAAAAACTTGGGGAAGAAATTAATTTTTTAAAAAATTAAAACCAGGGAAAAAAGGCAAGTTTACAGTCAACAATATATAACTGAATAACTCCCTAGTAAGGTTAGGGCATTCAAATGTTAAAATTTTATGGGGCTAGCCCTTGTTCAGCTGGTTGGAGCATCCACCAATACACCAAAAGGTTGTGGGTTTATTCCCCAGGAGCACGTACAGAAAGCAACCAATTCAGGTTTCTATCTCTTCCCTTTCTCTCTCTCCAAAAATCAATTATAAAAAAATCAATTTTTAAAAAACCCTCAGGTGAGGATTAAATTTTTTTAATATAATGGAACTAGTTAAAGTCTTGGAAAAGCAAGGCTTGCATAAAGTAACATTTATTAAGCAGTTGTTATATCTTCCAGACTTGCTACCCAATGGAAAGACAATTTCAAAGGTCTCCACCTTCAGAGCTTCCTGGCATTAAGGTTTAAAACCTTCATATATAAATCTTTATGTTTTTCTTTTAAACTACCCAAGTTTGTTTGCTTTTCACTCATAAATACGAGCTGTGTTTTCCATTTTGAAGTCAGTTTCTCTATGTCCTGCATTTTAGCTTTACCTTTATTCTAATAAAGACAAGAAAAAGCTTAACACACAAAGAAAAATATTTCACCCTGGCTGGTGTGGCACAGTGGTTGAGTGCCAGCCTGCAAATCAAAGGGTCACCAGTTCATTCCCAGTCTAACGCACATGCCTGGGTTGTGGGTTCAGGTGGGGTGGGGGGAGGGGGGCATGCAAGAGGCAACCATACATTGATGTTTCTCTTCCCCTCTCTCTCTCTCTCTCCCCCTTTCCCTCTCTAAATAAATAAAATCTTTAAAAAGAAAAATATCTCAATTTCAGTCCTGGTTGGAGTCCAGGCTTTTTGGTAAATTATACCTTACTGGCTTACTTTCTCCTATACATTTTACCCTACATCCTAAAGGACAGGCACATGGCATAACGTAGAACCAACTGATAACTAATTAATTAACAGTGACCCTCCCAACTGGCCTTTTCCTGTGACTCACAACTGTCCCTACAATCTGCAAGTGACCCCAAAGACACAACTGACCTCCTACCTCTTCTAGTGACCTTCAAATGTTGGGATATTTGTCTTTTCCAATTCACATTGTCCTTCATAACCATTACTGTGGTTTCACTGAGTTCTGATCTCACATTTTAGAGAATGGGAAGTACTGATGAAAGAGTCTTGTTTTCTGTTATGAATTATTATACTTTGGCAAGAATATTTCTACAAAACTCAGAATGCCCAGAGGCTAATGTGCAATTTATTAGGATAGAAACTATAATTTAAACGTACATCTTCAGAAGCCACATAGAGACTGAAAAACCAGTCTTAATACAGATTTCCAAGAAATAAAAGTCCTACTTTAGGTAAAGGACATGGTTCAAATATTGTTTGCATTGAAAACAGTAGGCAGGCCAGGTGTTTGAGATTTTTGAGACACCTGCACTGGACTTCTTTATAAAGCGATCAAGTAAAAGGGTACTAATGTAAAAGAGGATTCCTGAAACCTAGAACAGTCTAACCAATCAAGGCAGAAACTTGCTTAAAATAGGGCAAAGAAAAGGTGCTTTTAAACCTCTAAAAAACCACTCAATAATAAAATTTACTCTGGGGCAACCAACTGAAGACTACATACTTAGTATGCACGACTCCCTCCTTTCCAAACTCAAGGGAATGGAGAGATCCTTGGGAGGGGGGAAGAATCAATTAATTAAAAAAATCTCTTCAGAGAAAGGAAGTCACTTAAATTTGTCTTAATGGTCTCAGGAAGAAAAAAAAAACCCTACCAAGCCTCCCAAGCAAGCAGATAAAATATAAGAGGAATAAGCCATTACTCTTTAAACACAGGATTTTCAATGACTATTGTTTAGAAGACACAACATGGACTAGTATGATTTTTTTTTTACAACATTTAAAAACGATTTCTAATATGACAAGATAACTAACCTTTACTCACAAAAGTTCCTAACTAGAACCATTCAAATACTAAAGTATCTTCCTAAACCAACAACATCAACCACATGGCCCTATGTTTACAGGTTATATGAGTCAGGTTATAGCAACAACACAGACCTAAAACTTGTTTTCCCTTAGAAATACAATTGAAATCGGTAGCTATTCAATAAAATTCAGAGGATGTAGGTTACAGTATAGCATTTCTAGAGATGGAAGAGTATTGGCAATGTTTGAAGAAGAAAAAAGTGGAGTAGTTATTTTCTTCTCACCTTGATAAAAGTTAAAAAGTAAACTAAGACTTACTCATTCTCTGGCTCCCAAAATTTTCCTCAAGAGGATAATGATAACCCACCTAATAATAAAACAATGCTCTGAAGATTTAGCCATAGAACTCGTAGGTATAGGCAAGAAAATCAGACAAAAGGTTAACATCTGACTTTGGTAAAGCACAAAAGTCAAATACTAGTGTTCTGAACGAGGCTTTCAGGAAAGAAACAGGAACATCTCTCAGTACTTCATTAGAATCACACAGGTATGATCAGAAACCCCACCCTCCTCAAGGTTCCATCAGTATTTAATTGATTACTCTCTTAACTGTTTAGAGGCACAAATCAAAAATACTTATCTCACATATATTTCAATGAGGCAGTCATCAGAGACCCAACCGTAATACAGGTGTTAATCTTTGTCATATCTAATGTCTTTCTCCAATGAGTGCACACTTGAGAAACAAAGTTAATCACCTCCAATCATGAGATCACTAACAAATACATCAAATATTCTAAAGGTCAAAAGAATTGCATACTTTGTTGGAGAAACCTCATGGAAATTGAAATCAAAATTCCATGATCGAAATCAGAAATATAGATCACCTCTCCGACAATTACAATACATATTTTAAATTCTCAAAGGATGAGCATTTTTACCTTGCCTTATTTTTAGAACTACACATCACACCGCTCACATCACATGACATGATGTAACTGTTAGGAAAGAAAATGACCCAAACCATTGAAAATATACATAGTAAGAGGACAAGAATGAATGCATTTTTAAAAACCACTACATTTCATATTTACTTTAAAAAATGTTTCTTAAACAACATTTTTTTTAATTATAAAAGTGGCTAGTATCCTGTGTAGAGAAACAGCAATATGGTTGGTATTTTATAAAGCAAGAATTTACCCAATTATTAGGAAAACTGGTATAAAGAAACAGGTAAGTGAACATTCACTTAAACCCACAGGATTAAAATCAAAGTTTCTCCAGATCAAAAGCACAACAGAAATGTAATAAAATACCTCTATGTAAAATACAATTATTACTCAAAAGTATTTACTGTTGTTAGTAGATAAAAAATAGCTTTAACTGACAAAAGTGCATAAAATTGAAAACTTCTAAATTGGTCAGACAGTATGTTAGAAACGGAACCACGTATAGCCTGTGGAAGTGGGGAGGAGAAAACACACCCACTTAAACCTTTATAAATAGTGGCACTTGAAATGACCCCAAAAGTAGGAAAAATAAAAATTGTACTATTCTGACATGAAAAACATATTTCGAGGCACTACTTTTCCATTCTTTTAAGTGCTTTAGACACGAAGTTCGGTAACAATCTATAACTATATCATGATTATGCAAGGCAAAGATTATGTAATTTTATCGTTTTCCAGAAATGTTCTCGGACTCTAAAACTAAAACGTTTTACTCACTCCAAAGGGGAAGGGGTAGGTTCTTGTGATTTTAAAAATATAAACACACCCCAAAACAAACAAAAAACCCCCACAATGATTGCTAACCACGTGACAAAGGAGATGGCAACACCGGGATTGTGAATGGAGGGGAGGGAGGCGAGGCAGGACTAGGGAGATCTCTCGGAACTTTGGGGACCTTGGGATTCCCGTCTCCTGACCCTTAAGATACCAAACTCTAGCCCTACGAGGTGTACTGTTAATGTTCTCAAGTACAGTTTTATTAATAGGTCACGAAAAGTGCACCAGTGACCTCTAGAATAAAGGGGAAAAACGGAGGAGGAGGAAAGAGCAATTTAAAGTGGCGCCATCATGTCACTCCTTCTCCCCTAAGGCAATCCAATAAGCAATAGTTAGGTAACGTGTTTCTCAAAAATACCACACTGGGAAAATGGAAAACAAAAGGGTTTTTAAATAAAATATGAGGCTACTGTTTATCATATGGAAGAACAACCAAAACTATATGCCGAGAATCAAAAGACCGTCAGCCGGAAAACAGGCCCCCCCAAACTCACTTAAAAGCAAATAAATGCCTCTTCCTCTTTAGTTAAAAAAAAAAAAAAAAAACACGTCCGCCTGAGGGAAACCAGATCTGAAAACCTAAGTGACCTCAATTTACAGGCAACAAAAATAAATGAAACAAATAACCATCTAACTAAACAATCAAGAGTTGTGATACACACCGAGAAACATGCAAGATGTGTGTTTCGAGCAGTGAAAGGCCTTTTGCAGTCAAGAAGTTCAAGGCGAGAGCCAGAGTTTGTTTTTGTTTTTTTGTTTTTTAAACGGGAATAAATCGTGTTAAGGCCTCATTTTTAAATAGAACGCCAAAGGAAAAGCTGGCGAACGAGGCGGCAGCTGGTGGGGAAGGGCCCCCGCACACCCCCGCCCTTGGGGCGACTCCCAGCCCCAGACCCGCAGCGGGGAAGCCCGGAGAGGCCATTTAAAGTTCCGGGGATTTTTCCTGCCCTGCCCTGCCTTTCCAGTTACAACTAACAAAGAGAGGGAGAAATGGGAGCCACAGGGAGAGCGAGGAGAAGGAGAAAGGGCAGCGGGAGGAGGTGGAGGAAAGGAGCAGCAGCAGCAGCACCTACCACGTGATGGAGGAGCGTAGCCCGGGCGGATTCAGCCCCACAAAATGGGCGCAGTTTGCAAACAGCCCCCGGCCTGGGCGCCGAGAGCCGGCGGCGGGCGGGGGCGCGCAGTGGCGGCTCCGGCCCGGGCCCCCCGCTCTCCTCCCCCCCGGCGCCCGGAGCCGCCCTGACTTTCCGGGCGGGGGGGCGAGGCGGAGGGGGAGGGGAAGGCGGCGGGGAGCGGCCGCTTTTTCTTCTCTTTTGGACCCTTTCTCCGGCCTTCCTCGGCTCCGGCGGGGCCTGGGCACGGCCGGGGACCGCAGCCCGGCGGGGAGGACGGGCGGGCGGGGGCAGAGGGTGAAGCCGCCCCCCCCCGCCCCGCACAAACAAGCGCCGCCGTCTGCAGCCCGAACCCGCACCCCGGCCGCCACCCCCAGACGTCTCTTCCTGGCCGGGGAGCGCGCTCTGGCCGTCCCCCGCGCCGCGGCGGCGAGACGAGTCGGCTTCGCTACGGTGCTCGGTTCTCCCGCCGGTTCGGTGAGCGGTGGCGGCGGTGGCGGCGGCACTGGGAAAATGGCGGCCGAGCTCCTTTTCCCTCCCCCCCTTTAATCTGAAGCGGAGGGAGAATGGAGCGAGCGAGCGAGCGGGCGAGCGCCGGGGACACGGGGAGGAGGGACAGCAGCGCCTCCGCCGGCTGCGGCTGCGGCGGCGAAGGGCCGCTCCGCCCCGGCGCGCCGCCAGGGGGCGCCCGTCGCACCGCCCCCACGGGCCGCCAGGAGGCGCGGCCGCAGTCGCCGCCGCCGCCGCCTCAGTCATGGCTCCTCGTCGCGGCCGCAGTTGCTGCACCTCCGTCTGTGGAGGCCACGGCGCAGGGCCCCAGCTGCTCCCAGACGTGTGGCGGCGGCGGCGGCACACGGCACTGCGGCAGGCGGGAGCGGGCCCTTGCTTCGGCTGAGGTGAGGCTAACCTGTGGCACTGACGCCGTCACGTTCCCTCTGCGCTGGGGCTGGTGGGGCCGCGCGCCGGCTATGAGGGACAAGGCGTGCAGGAGCGGCGGACCGAGAGGACGTAAACGAGGAATTGTTTGCACTGTGTAATAATGCCTGTAGGCTACTGCAGACGTTGCCACCCTATTCCAGGGCTAACGTGCGCTGAATCGGGTAGGAAGCTCCTCGGCCAGTGAAGCGCTTCCTGTCGCCCTTTGTCCTAGCAGCCTGCCTCTGTACACTGCAGCACGCCTGGGCACTAGCCCCAGCGCCACGCTCCGCAGCCGCCGGGGTAAAAAAAAAAAAAAAAAAACAGCGCACGTCGTCATTGCGCAGGCGCCGGCCACGGCCCGCGCCGGGCAAGCCCGTGCGGGAGAAGCTGGGAGCTGGAGGGGAAGTGATGGTCCACCAGTCGGGCTCGCTGGGAACTGTAGTTTTCGTTAAGAAGCACGCGTGTTGTTTTGGGTGTCATGGCTTGGCAGATCCGCCAAAACAGGCGAATGGCATTACACAATGAGTATTTATGTTTCCTGTCACCACCAAAAGGAAGTTTACTGCTATGTGCTAAAAGTTTAACAAAGAACTCCACAGAGAAACCCAAATCTCAAGAAAAAGCAAATTTCCAACCTTCCTACCATTGGTCTAAAGTAAGTGGTGCTTTATCATTTTCTCATGACCAGTTTGTCACTATTTTATTCATTTCCCAAAACAAGGTCTTAAAATAATAGAAACTTTTCTAGATTAAAAAAAATAAATCAATAGTACAATGCAAAGTGTGACATTTACACAAATTACATTCCATCAACTTTTAAAGATAAAGTTGCCAAAAGATGAATTAAATGCTTTAAGATCTAAAAAACAATCCCTCTGGGATTCATCAAAATATTATTTTAAATGATTGAATAAAAAATGTTTCCAACAATTCAATCATCAAATTCAGCAGATGAGGAGAGTATGTTCTACCACCGAAAATGAAGATGAGAAATGCTCGATACTGTTTTGTGGCTTACCAGAACCAATATCCGGTGGTATGCCTCACTTCTGCTAGTCAGAAAAACAGCTTTGGTCCTCCCACAAAGTTATACTAACTCACAGCTCCTATAGCATCTGCACCTATATTTTCATAAGTTTCCATTTGTATTCTTGAAATCATTCTCTCATAGTTGTCATTCTCAAATACCAAAAACAACCAATTAAGAAAGCTACCAAGTCAGATTACACAAAGAATAAACTAATATGTGTAAACATATTTGGATACACATCCAGAGATCCTACTCTTAACTTTTTAATGTATAATCCTGGATTAAAAAATGTACACAAATATATCTGCACATAAAAGTAATTCCACAAAGTGTAGCATAAGGGTGTTTAACATACAATTCAAGGACCAATAGATGGCGAACTAGAGCCCTAATCTGAGGCTTCTGAAATCCAAAGCAGCAGAATGAAAAACACCAAATAAGGCAAAGTCCTTTGCAATGTATACTTAAATATATTCAAAGACACCCACCACAAAATAATCTTACTACTGCTTCAACCTTAAACTCAACTGCTAGATTTAACTAGGCCCCCAAATAGCCAAGGTTATAAAATACATTTTTTCAATGGATTTCCTCTTTCGAAGGAAAGAAGTGGAAATGCTCTTTCAAAACGTGCATTTTAGGAAAAAATAAATTCCAACCTTCCCATTCTCTCATTGCTTAGCTCAAGAGTCAGGAGATCACAGTGTTTATGGCACATGAATCAGTCAACCTCTTTTTCACTCAGATGTCTTTCTGGTTAGGCACCAATTTTTACAAATAAAGACAATCGAAGATGAGCTACTACAGACACAAAAATCTTAGGAAGAGAAATACATTTTTTAAAAAATTTCCCCCAGAAACACAGTAGATATCAAAACTGATTAAAAACACACATTACATACTACTCACTTTTCAAATCACTGTTGTAACAGACATTTGTGATTGACTCTCTATCCTAATGGATTAATTTTAACCCATTCTTCTTTGCCTATGATTGGGAATGGGCATGGAACTCAATCCCAGCCAATAAGACATGAGTGAAAGCCCACTGGAAGATCTCCAAGAGATAATTGTGAGAAAAATCTCTTCCACCCTAAAGATGAGGAAGATACACTCCCTCTTTCTCCAATAGTGCTAAACATGACACCTCAAACCACTAGTTACTTTATAGGAAGCCTGAAGATGCCACCAATATCACAAGGTGAAAGAGAATTGGCACGAACCTTGGTCTTTGCCCTGGCTGGTGTGGGTAAGTGGATTGATGTGAGTATGGGACTGTGAACAGGGCATATGCCTGCATTGCAGACCAGGTCTGGTGTGTGAGTAGGGGGTGTGTGAGAGGCAACCACACATTGATGTTTCTCTCCCTCCCTCACCCTCTCTAAAATAAATAAAAGCTTTTAAAAAAAAATTTTACATAACATTATTTATTCCTCAAGAAGGCCCTTCCTTCCTATATACAACTCTATACTGATCCATGTCTTGATCTGTGTTCTTTTTTTTTTATTTTATTTATTTATTTTTAGAGAGAGGGGAAGGGAAGGAGAAAGAGAGGAAGAGAAACACCATGTGTGGTTGCCTCTCATGTGGCCCCCACTGGGGACCTGGCCCCCAACCTGGCATGTGCCCCAACTGGGAATCGAACCGGCGACCCCTTGCTTCGCAGCCTGAGTTCAGTCCACTGAGCTATACCAGCTAGGGCTTGATCTGTGTTCTTTTTGCCCAGAAAAAGAACCATCCCTCCTCACCAACATTCCTTATTCATTCCTCTCTCACAATTCCCCTCCAACTTATTTTTCCTTCCAGTTATGTTCCACCACACAACCATTATCATTTACTTACTTCACTTAGTAGCCTTGGCTGGGCAGCCCAGTTGGTTACAGCGTTGCCCAATATGCCAAGGTTGCAGGTTCAATCTCCTGTCAGCACACACAAGAATCAACCAACCAGGTTCTTTCCTTTTTGCTGTAGGCCCCTGTGGCTGCTATCAAAATGGGAAAGTTTATTAAACCCAGAAAGGTGGTACTGGTCCTGGCTGGATGCTACTTCCGGATGCAAAGTGGTCATTGTGAAGAACATTGATGATGGTATATCAGACCACCTCTACAGCCATGCTCTGACAGCTGGAATTGACCGCTATCCCCACGAAGTGACAGCTGCCATGGGCAAGAAGGAAATGGCCAAAAGGTCTAAGATCAAGTCTTTTGTGAAAGTTTGTAACTATAATCACCTCATGCCCACAAGATACTCTGGATATCCCCTTGGACAAAACTGTCATCAACAAGGACATCTTCAGAGACCATGCTCTGAAACACAAGGCCCGATGGGAAGCTAAGGTCAAGTTCCAAGAGAGGTACAAGACCGGCAAGAACAAATGGTTCTTCCAGAAGCTGTGGTCTTAGATCTTTTTTGTTTCAGTCATTTAAAAAAAAAACAATCAATGCATAAATAAGTGGAACAACAAATCGATGTTTTTCTTTCCCTCCCTCTTCTTCTCTCTCTCAAATCAATCAATAAAAAAAATAAAAATCAATAATATAGGTAACTGGTACAATATTACCCTGCTCTTGATTAAATACTAATTCCCCTGAGGTTGTTACCATATATCATTCTCATTTTCTGAAGCTGGCCTGGAAGCCCTAAAGGCAAGAAATAAGGATATTCCAACTTCAGATTTATTATTCTCATCTGTACAATAAACATTCCAAAAAGGCACTCTAATTTCCCCAACCATATATTGTATCTTCTAACAAGTCAGAAACTCCAACACAGAATATTCTATCACATATTCAGTACTTCACATGTCCAAACTAATCTCACAAGGACAAAGGATTATTTTGTTTTGCATGTTTTAAAAACAATTATTAGCCCTGACCAGTATGGTTCAGTTGGTTGGGCACTGATTCGCAAAGTGAAAGGTCACAAGTTTGATTCCCAGTCAGGGAACAATGCCTGAATTTCAAGTTTGGTCCCTGGTCAGTGTGAGTATGAAAAGCAACCGATCCATGATTTTCCTTCTTTTCTTCCCTTCCCCTCTCTCTAAAAATAAACTTTTTTAAAAAAGAGCAATTACTATATTAACTCAGGAGAAAGTCCTAAAGCCTAAATCATTTTGACAGGGACCCAGTTTTTGTTATTTACCATTGCATCCCAGGGACCTAGTCCATAGCCTTGCAAAAGGAGGCACTTCATAAGAATTTGCTGAATAAATGAAAAAAGGTACAGTGTGGTAATTAAGAGTAGGGGACCCAAGGATAGCCCTAGATTTTATTGTGCCTCCATGCTGACCAGCTGTGGTACTTTGAGCATACAAGCCTCAGTTTCTACTCTGTAAAAAAGGATATAATAGTTCCTACCTTGTAAGTTTAGCTATTAGTATAATTATTATTAACAAATGAAGCTATTTTCCAAGTTTAATAATTGAAAGGTTAAAATAAATGAGCCCTGACCGGGTTGCTCAGTTGGTTGGAGCATCATCCTGTAAACCAGACGGGTTCAATTCCTGATCAGGGCACATGGCACATGCCCAGGTTGGAGATTTGGTTCTGGTCAGGGCACATATGGGAGGCAACCAATCAATGTTTCCCTCTCATACCGATGTTTCTCTCCTCTCTCCCTTCCTTCCCCTCTCTCTAAAGATCAATGAGCATGTCCCCAGGTAAGGATTATGAATGAATGAATGAATGAATGAATGAAAGAAAAAGAAAGGAAAGAAAGAAAGAAAAAAAAGAAAAGAAAGAAGTAAAGATCAGTACATCTTCCTTAATTCAAACTTCAAATCCCACTCCATAGACCTCGGCAAATAATATCTTCATTCATCAACTCAGATAACACTATACATAAAAATACTTTGAGTTCCCTAACATTCCAATTATGAAAAGGATTATTTATAATCATAACTCTAAAACCACATTTAAAAAAGAAGTTAAAATGCATTTAGTGAGCACTTACTAGATACAAAATTCTGTTCCAGACAGCACAGAAATGAACACATCAATCTATCTTAGACAACATTAAACTTATACCATGAAAGAAGCATCTTTAAACTGAATTTGATGCATGCTCTTTTGTTAATATTTAACAAGCTAAATATTAAATAGAAAGCCAGAATAAACTGAACCAAACTTAAGAAATTTAAATCAACAGATTTTGGATGTACAAGGAATATGAAAGGCCACCTAGTATAACCTCCAAATTTTATTAGTGTGAAAATGAAGCCAAGAGAAAACAGGAGACTGCCCAAAGCCTCAAAGATGAATCACACACTGGGATCAGAGTGCAGTCTCCAATTCTCACTTTTCCAACTGTATCACCTGCCTTCCTGGGTTATATCCTCCCCACAGAAACATGTTACTCACTTGGCAAAGTATAAGTACAAACTTGATAAAGGTATTAAACCCAAACAATACTGCCTATTTCACAGTTTCACAAGTATCAAGATTAGCCAAGTATAAGTAAAGGAACTGTAACCCCACACTGATTACAGTTACTATAAAAAGCTCAAAAATCAAGATTTTTTTTTCATTAAATGGAAGAAGTCTCAACTGATTCAAAAATATGTATTTTTATGTGCTCAGCCCAGTAGCAACAAACTTTCACTAAGATTAAACAATTTGTCATTTGAAAAACTTTAAATGGTAAAGTATTATAAGAATACATGACATTCCTTAATTTCAATCCCACCTAACTAGATGATTTTTTCTCATACTAGAGTAGGGGTATCAAACTCATTTTCACCGGGGGCCAACCACAGCAGCCTCATGGTTGCCTTCAAAGGACCGAAATAATTTTAGGACTATATAAATGTAACTACTCCTTAACAGTTAAGGAGCTGAAATTACATTCAGTCTTTTGAAGGCAACAGCAAGGCTGATGTGGCCCCCAGTGAAAATGAGTTTGACACCCCTGTACTAGAGATACAGACTTCAGAATTTACATAAAGATGCTATCTTAACCATCTCTCTATAGAAGTGATCCAATAACTCATTAAGAAAAATTAATTAGGCAGCCTAATTATTTAACTGTGTTAGTTATGAGAACAATAACTAAAGTTAAAGTTAACCCGGAAAGCACTCCTAAATCTAGTAGTAATTATTTGGGGATAATTCAGGAGATAACATTAAAATTCAACTGAATACAACTACATCCCTTAAAGAAACAAATCGGGTTCTCTCAGGCTATCAGCTATGTTAGATCTAACAACCGAAATTGATGGTTTTCTCCTCTGTAGTCCCAGATTTCAAAGTAGAAACACAAGCACTGACTTCTAAAGCATGCAGTTTAGCCAGTACTTTATATGAATATTCTGAGTTTGTCAAGGAGTTAAAGAAAAACTATAGTGATTACTTAGGTGGACTTTATTTCTAAAGCTTTGAACTATAGTATAGAACATTTTAAAATTTTCAAATAATCAGAATTAACCAAAAAAGATAACTGACCAAACATGAAGGGGATGCTCTAATACACTGATTTTGCAGATGAGGCAATGTCAAATGAAACAGTCTGCCCAGGACCTAAACACTGTACCAGATAATAAACCTGAATGTTGGAATTTGCCCCAAATTTACCAATAAACTACCTGGCTTCTTTTCCAAATGACATGTAAAGGTAAACATGCAAAAGAACTTCAAGATGGCTACGAGCAGCCAAGTTGTGGAGGGCCTCATAAAAAGAGTCGGGGGTGGGGAAAAGATTCAAAGAGAAAAGGAGGCAATAGGTGCGTAAGGCAAAGACATTTTTAAAAACAAAAAAAAAAGTTAAATCAGTTGCTGAGTCCAAAGTTAAGATGCAACTTCTAAAATCGCACTCTGATGGCAGAGCAAATCTAGGAATTTCGGAGCTAATATGCCTATTCCCTCCAATGGAGAGGCACAGCATTCCTGGAAAGGAACATTATGTCTTAATCCACTAACTCCTGGATTCTTGAATGGGGTTCTCATGTGTGCTCTAGAGCATACAGCTATGGACTAAGGAGTAACTGAAGCCACTCAATAAATAGGAGAGACCGTGCTGGAATGTCAATGTAAAGATAGTAAAATCAGATACACTTTCGTTAAGTGTAAACATATTACAGAGCAAAATGCAAGTCTCATTTTTTCCAGATCAATAATATAAGGCATCCTCAGAGAAATGTCCCTTTTTTTTTTTTTTT
>PVIA01014038.1:0-28893 GCA_004024845.1 Tonatia bakeri
AGGAAAATGATTCTAAGGGTATAAAGGGAGGAAAAGTAATAAGAGTAAGGAATAGAAACAAGGTGATGGAAAGGAAAAAATGAAATTTAAAACAAAAATAAAAAATGGAAGGGAAAAGGCAAATGTAGTAAAAAGGAAAGAGTAAAGTATGAGATTTGGAATAAAAGTATTAAAGTATTGAAAAATAGGAATAAAATTGAATAAAAAGAAAAAATGTTAAAAAGCTATGTGAAAGAAAACTAACACAAATACTAAAAAAGATCAAGGTGGAATTCATGTCAACAGAGTTTAGCGCTTACCTGCTGACTTCTCCTTGATATGCCTCTGGCATTCTGAATCTGATGTAGGCCAGTGTTTGATGCTGATCCTGTCTAGCTCTAGGCAGCCTGTTCAAAGCTACAAGAGATCTACATTCTGTGACTGTTTCCTTCAGGCTTGGCTGCATCTGGATTGGTCCTCACTGCTCTACACTGCTGGCTTTTTATCATCACAAGGCCCAAGGGTGGGTCAACTAATGACCCAGATCCCTGCATGTACTACCTCCACCTGCCTCTGCTTGCAGTCCTTCCATTAGTCTTAGTCTAGCTGCTGACCCACCTGTTTCTGAGAGGCCTTCTGAAGGAATCAAGAGGATGGAACCCCTGGATCTCTTATAGTAGGTGCCATTCTTATAAGATGGTGTTCACAGGTCTGAGTCTTTCCCAGATTACTTACCTGAATTTAGGGTGAATCTCCTATTAGGACAGCAAGTGGGTCTTCCAGAGTCCAGGGGTTGGGTCTGAGCATTCCTAGGCTCTCCTGTGAGGGGGAAGTGCCAGTCTGGTTGCCAAGAAAATGAATGGACTTGCCATGCCCTAAAGCCAGTGTCTAACATCTCTGCATCTGCATATTGCTGTCTTCTTGGCAACCAATAAGATGCAGGTTTAAAGAAAGTAAGATGCTGAGTGAGGCAACCAGGATTTCAAAGGGTGTGGAAAGTGGGATTCCAGAGGTTGGGGCTAGGAGGTTTTTCAGAGCCTGGGGTAAGCAGGTTTCCCACAGGGTAGGGTCATTGTTTTTCCCCTGGGAGAGACTTGCTTTTGTCAAGAAAAATGACTGCTGCAATATGGTATTTTACCCAGCACCAGAACCTAACATCTGCTCCCCAACACCTATCCCCCAGTCTTCCCACACCAGACTGCACTTGTGTGACTGCAGACAGTGCCATGTTCCCTTCCCCCAGAGCCCAAGGTGAGTGGTTGGGAATGTAAAACCTGTGCATTAGCTCCTTAGAACAACACCACCAACAACTACAAAGTGGCTTTATCTCTAGTAGGCTGTGTTTTCCTCGGGTAGGTTATAAAATCCCTGTGGCTTTTTGCTGTTGGATGCTGCATGGGCAGGTGATCCCAGTGCTGGTGCTCTGTGCTTGGGAGCTCACACTGAGGTCCAGGCCTCACTCCTCTATCCGGGAAGATCCCTCAGCCATGTAGCTGCCTTGGCTGTCACCCATCAAATTGGTGTTAGCCACCACCTGCGAAAGCAGTGCCAGCTTCTTTGATGTTCCTGCCCTTTCTACTGGTCACAAGGTAGTTTCCATCTGTTCTTGGTTAAGTACCTCCTGATATTCAGAAAGACAGGGGGCTGCTGCAGCTGCCAGTACTGCTATTATTACAGTTAAGCCTCTAGGCCTGGGCTACGGTACTGCCCAGCCAGAATTTTGGGTTCTGTGGGTACATAGGCCAGATTGAATCTAAGAAAAACAATGGGACTAGAAATCCCATGCAAGATGGTGGCTTTGGCAGCTCAGGATCCAATCCTGTGACAGCTCCCACAAGCTCCCTGAAACTGTGGCCTTCACTTCACCCAGTGTTATGGGTGCATACTTATCTTCAAACCTATCAAGCTGTATAGATTAAATATGCACAGATTTTTGCATGTCAATCATACCTCAATAAAAGCAAGTAGCTATCATTTTTAAGGTTCCTAAAATAAATTGAAAAAATAAAACTAAAATAAGAGATCATGTGATCTGTAAATAAAGGAATCTTATTTCTTACTTTTTAATCTTTATACATTTTATTTATTTAGCTTACCTTATTGAAATGAAAAAAAAAAAACCCTGTACAATGTGGAATAAAAGAGGAAAAGTATAAACACCTGTTTAGTAGCAGTTCTTAGAGGGGATCTCCAATCCTTCATCATTAAGTATGTAACACTGGTTGAAAGCTTTTCAGTGCTTTTTTTCATCATTATGACTCTCTCTCTCTTCTTTTTTCTTTCTTTCTTCTTTCTTGCTTTCTTTTTCCTTATTTTTTAAAGCAATTCAGGGGACAACAAATTCACATGTCCTGGGAAGCAAAACATTTGTCCTATAAAATAGACAAAAAATCCAGGGGATGGAATGTAATGGATGTGGTAAGTATTGGGATTGTAAAATTTATCATGATCTGATCAGACTGGGCATTGTAAGTTATGCTTAAGAATCTGGATCTTTTAATTGAGATATATTTGACATATAATATTATATTAGTTTAAGGTATACCACATAATGAATTATTATTTGTATGTATTGTGAAATGATACCACAAAAGTCTAGTTAACATCTATCATCATATGTAGTTTTACATTTTTTTCTTGTGATGTGTTTTAAAGATCTACTTTCTCAGCTGCTTCTTTTTTATTTTATTTTGTTTATTTAAATTTTATTTTAATCATTGTTCAAGTACAGTTTTCTGTCCTTTACTCCCATCCCAGCCCACCCCCCAGCCCTCCCCACCTCCCTCCCATTTCCACCCCTCCCTAGTTTTTGTCCATGTGTCCTTTATACTTGTTCCTGTACACCCTTCCCCTTTCCCCTGAAATTCCCTCCCCTCTCCGTCTAGTCACTGTCAGTAATGTCTTTTCTTCAATTTTTTTCTATTAAAGTTGTCACTTAATATATTTTATATTAGTGTCAGGTGTACGGCATAGTGGTTATACATTCATTTCATTTACAAAATGATCTCCTAATAAATCTAGTACCATACATAGTGATTACAATTTCACTGACTATATATTCTGTGCTGTACTTTATATTCCCATTGCTATTTTGGAGCTGCCAATTTTATTTCTTAATCCTGTCACTTTTTTCTCCCTGCATCCCAACTCCCTTCCATCTGGTAGCTCTCAGTTTGTTCTTTCAATCCATGAGTCTTCTTAGTTTATTTTGTTCTTTATATTTCACATAAAAGTGAAATCATAAGGTATTTGTCTTTTTCAGATTTATTTCATTTAGCATAATACCCTCTAAGTTCACCCATGTTTTTGCAAATAGTAAGATTTCTTTTTTTCATAGATGAGCAATATTCCATCGTGTGTGTGTGTGTGTGTGCGTAGCATACCACACCTTCTTTATCCAGTTCTCTATTGATGAGCATTTAGGTTGTATCCATATCTTGGCTATTGCAAATAATTTTGCAATAAACATAGAGGTGCATGTATCTTTTTAAATTATGTTTGGATTTCCATCAACGAAATGAAAAAATAACCTATTAAATGAAAAAAGATATTCACCAATATCATATCCTATAAGGGATTAATATAAATTTATTAAGAACTAAAACCTCTTAACACACACAAAAAATCAAACAATTCAATAAAAATTGGGCAGATAATCTAAGTAGGTATTTCTCCAAGGAGTACTTACGGGTGGCCAATAAACATATGAAAAGATGCTCAATGTCACTAATCCTCACAGAAATGCAAAGTATAACCACAATGAGATCTCATCTCACACTTGCCAGAATAGCTATCATCAGTAAATTAACAAACAACGAGTGTTGGTGAGGATGTAGAGAGAGGGAAACACTTTTGCACTGTTGCTAGGATTGCAAATTGGTGCGGCCACTATAGAGAACAGTTACAGAGGTTCCTCAAAATATTAAAAACAGAACTATCTTAGCAACTTTTCAATATCTAATAAAATATATTCCAATGATTTGTTTTATGACTGGTACTTTGTACCTTTTGAATTCCATCACACATTCTGCCCTTCCACCATCCACCTTCCACCTCCTCCATATCATTCTCTGCATCTATGAGATTTGTTGTTGTTGCTTTTTTTCTCACCAGAGTATATATTGTTGATTTTTTAGAGAGAAGAAGGATGGGAGAGGGGGAGACAGAATGAGAGAGAGAGACAGACAGAGAGAGAGAGATGTTTACATGAGAGAGAAACATCAGTCAGTTTTCTCCCACACTCCCACATGTGCCCCAACTGGAGATCAAACCTGTGATCTATGTATGTGCCCTAACTGGGGATTGAACCTGCAACTTTTGGTGTATGGAACAATGCTCCAATGAACTGAGCCACCCAGCCAAGGGCTGTTGTTGTTGTTTTAGATTCCACATGTAAGTGAGATTATGTAGTATTATTCTTTCTTTATATGACTTATTTCACTTACCATAGTGCCTTTAAAGTCCACCCATGTTGTCCCAAATGATAACATCTCATTTTGTATGAATGAATAATATTCCATAGTGTGAGTTATATATATCCTCTACTCTACTGGAAATATGTTAAAATATCTTTAATAGTTTATTCAATACTTGTAATGTTATTGTGTACATTTCCTAAATAACTGTGAATAACCTAAACAGAATATAGTCATGGAGTGTCTCCTTGCTGCACCAATGTAAAATTTCATTTGCCCCATTATTTTTTTTCTGGGAGGTAAATATATGTTATTCAGTGAGTCAGTTTTCACCCTTATTCTCTAAATTTCATCTTTGAAAATACTTCCTAATGGAAGCCTTTTACAACTTTTGAATTTAAGTTATGTCTTATAATGATTTGCTATTTATAAACTTTGAATAGTGAGCACCTGGCATATTTGCAAATTTGTAAGCATTTATGCAAATAATATTTACAGCACAAAGTTCAGAAGAGCAAAGTCCAGGTCAATTTGCTTATCATGTACAGCCAATGACTAGGAAATTTTTAGAAATACCTTTTGATTTACAGAGAAATGGAAGACTGCATATCCTGACATGCTCTGCCCCTGAGAATATGACCTTCCTTTTCAAGCTTTATTGGAGTTGAACAATAAATGCTCAAAGGTTCAGTGTACTCTGCCAATTTCTATGCCCAGATGCTTTGCTTCTAGGAACCTTATTGTATGATTTCAGTGACAAAGAAATAAATGATTCTAAGGGCCTTGACTACCACAAGATTAATTCTTATGCAGGTAGAATACTGTCTAGTCAGTCTAAACTATTAGACACTGATGTAAATAAAGAGTAGCATGAGAAAAAGTTTTTCCATTTGGTTAACTGATCTTGTATATGTGATTCAATGTATAAAATATATTACTGTCCTTTTAAGTTTTTCTTGATCAGTATTTTAATTAATGGCTTTTACAAAGACTTATTCAATGGGTATACATTTCAAGATGAAAGATGGAATAAAATAAAATCTTGGCAAAGTCCCAGGATGAAAAAATTTCTCTACATTCTCAAAATGTTGATATCATAATCCACTGCAACACAGGTTGAAGAAGTGTTTTATTAATTTTGACACTGTTGAATATCATTAAGTATAAAAGGGGGAGGGTCCAAAAACAGAATTATTTTCTGGATGGTGGGTCCCTTATAGTACTAAGTGAGTATTCTAGGAACCTATCTGTATCAGTGTACCAGCTGACATTGTTATGAGATGCTACTTTTGGCTTCAGTGAAGTTTTTTGAGGACTCTTTCAATGGGTTTGCCCATTTCATGATGGGTGATTTGCAAGAGTGTCTGCCAACACCACGCTGAGTGTCCAGCAGTTTTTGACCAAAAACAGCATGAGCCCTGTACCCCCTCTCCATAGTCACCTGATCTTGCCCCAAGAAATGTTTTTACCCCAGGTGAAAAAAAGTCCTTAAAGAGAAATGTTTTGCCAACATGAAAGAGGTGAAACAAAAAATGGCAGAAGCATTAAACAGCATCAAAATCAAAGAGCTCAAAAACTGTTTTGAGCTGTGGATGGGGAAAAAAAATCTTGATAGACGTATTGCATTAAGTGGATAGTATTTTGAAGGTGACTGAATAAATATACAATTTTTATAAATAAATTCCATTTGGGGGGTCCTGTCATATTCTATCACATTTAAGTAAAAAGGACACTATACCTAATATAGGATCAAAAATAAAATGAAACAGTTTTATCAATATCAAAATCAATATTTTGATTTATTTCTAGGAAAGTTCTAAGGATGTATGTTTGTGTAAGTGGGCGTGTGTGGGAAATTTATAGAATAAGAATCTGGATACAATGTTGATAGATTTTAAACACATTATTGTAATTAAATAAAACTTGGAAATTCTTATTAGTATTAAAATTTATAAAGTATCATTTTAGTTACTTCCACCAGGGTACATACCACATCTGTATCAAATTTGTATTGCTAATTACAAGTCTAATTTAATCTCAAAAACCTTCAGTGAATCTTGGAAAGTCACATAAATAGATTCATTAATTGACTGAACATTATAAATAAATATTAATATTTTTCTTTCATAACTTATTTAAGAAGCAAAAATACAATGACATTCAACTACCACAATTAAACTTGTACTAATATACTACCCTTCATTTATTATCTATTGATGTGAACGTATTTTGAATTAGAAACATAATCTAACATTTTTTAAAAAGCTCCTCTTCCACAAAAAATGTTTCCAAACATAACAAAAAGACATCATAAATAAATTTCCTTTGAAATACATAGTTTAATAACACAGGATTCTTTTTTTTTTTTTTTACAAAGCTCTGTTATGTATAGGAGCTTAGAACTAGGAACAGTAAAATAAGAGAACAAATGTAAAGAAGCTCTGATGCCAAAACTTTGATCTCTCAGGGATTATATCATTCTTTCACAGGGTGAAAAATAGTGCCAACAAACAAGACACTGCAGGCCGGTAGGGATATAATAGTGACCAAAACACAAAAAAGTTTTTGCTTTCACAAAACATAAAGATTAACAGTTGAGACTATACTACATTTAGTATATCAGACAAATATATACTGTGAACGGTTGTAAGTGAAAAAAATAAGAGCATATGCCATGGAAACTCCTAGGATAAATATCTCAGAAGGAAAGAAAGACACAAAAGAAATGCAATACCATTATGATGCTTGTTGCACTGTTATGCAAAACAGTAAAATGTATTATTTCACCAGTTATTAAAAAGTAATGCATTTTTTACATAAAAATATATTGACATACATAATTTTATATTCTTAAAAAAACTCGCTAATGTCAATCTTAATTACAGTTCTCCCTGTCATTTTATCATTTTAGTGAAGACATTTTATACTGTGTAAATTAAAATATAAAGATGCAATCTCTTTTTCTTTATTTGTTTTGCAGCTTTGACTATAAAATGCACCATAAATTCTCATTTGCTTTTTGTCTCATTAAGAGAATAAAGAAATTTTAAAAAATACACTCTGCCAAGCTTTCAACCTTGTTTTCAATTACCAATGTGTAACAATAGTTAAGAAGAATCAAGATGTAGAAGAATTAGTTATAGAACACAGAACTTGATTATCATAGGGAACTAAAACCCTAACACTCTTCTGTGTGACATATAACATGGGAAAACATCAGCCATGGTCAATGAATGGCAAAAAACTATGAATGTGGTTGCTTTTGCAAGTTTTTACTATAGATTCAGCATTGCAGTGTGAAGGGGAAATAAAATTATGAAAAAATATTTTAAATTGACACACTTTGTTATTCATTTAATTTTTATGCTTAAATTTTATTTGAAATTCTCCCTTTATGTTTTATATTACAACTATATCACATGCATGGATACTGAAAACTATATTTTATGATTTACCTGTCATAATGAACATCGATGGTAGTAATTTTTGTATCTTTTTCCTCAGGCTATAATCTTAGCAATGAGAATAATAACCAGCTTTCCTTGGCTGGTACAGCTCAGTGGATTGAGTGCCCGACTGTGAACTAAAGGATCATAGTTTCAATTCCTAATCAGAGCACATGCTTGGTGTGTGGGTCACGTCCCCAACATGGGGAGTGCAAGAGGCAACTACACATTGATATTTCTTTGCTTCTCTTTCTTTTTTTCTTCCTCGTTCTATAAAACTAAATAAATAAAATTTTTTTAAAAAAGTACAGTTACCAGCTTATAATATGAACCAACAAACATCTGCTGACTGAATACAACACAAAATTGATAACAGAATGATAATTGTCTTTCCTGAAACCATCACTCCTTCTATCCACACCTTTCTTAGCTAAGTGTATTTAAAACACTATTCCTCCTTCCATATATATGTGTGTATATATATACACACACAAACAAATGTGTGTATATAACATATATATGTATATACACACATACATATATACATCCTTCACACACACACACACACACACACGCACACAAAGGCTACATAAGAAGCTTACTTGTTTTTTATATAAACATAATAATACATGCCATATATTTTTTCTATGTTGCTTTTCAATAATTACCAGTACATTATGCAAATTTTCATTTTGTCAGTATTTTTACTTACTGTTCCATAAATTCTCTGTTTATATATTTTCCTATATCCTATGGGATATTTTACATATTTATTTTTTCTTTAAATTTTGAAAAGCTACTTGTTATGTGCCTTATAAGTATGCATTTTCTACTCTATCACTGGCACTTTGGTTTTATAAATGGCACATATTGATTTCCAACCATATAAAAGATTGTCATATGTTTAAGTGCATCTATCTCAACTAAGAAGGTATCTTGTACAATAGTTGCCATATATTAACATCTCATATATATACTTGGATCTGTCTCTAAACTAGTTGAATAATCTGTGCATGAGTATGCCACTACCATCTCTGTTACATTACAGAGATTCTCCCTCCACTCCTTCATCTTGTTTATAATTTCCTTGACTTTTAAATATCCATTATTATGATAAACTTTAAAAGTAATGCATATAAGTAAAAGAATGAAACCATGTCATTTTTGAAACCATGCAATTTTGTTTGTAATTACTTATGTTTAAATATGAGGCTTGATATGCAGAGGCTTTATGAAATTAAGTGTTCTAACCGAGAATATTGTGTTTTTCCTTTTGTTTTACACTTCACATATTGTGTTATATTTCTCATTTCAATCTTAAAGCTTTTGTAATCTTATCCTGACACTTCATAATTTTGCTATTATCTCAAAAAAACTTTTACCCCCTTTTATATCTATGTGTTTATTGTTATGGTAAATCAGTAGCTATTGACTTTTACATATTTATTTCAGCACAGAATATACTTAACTATAAAATATAAATTTTATAAATTTATTTTAAATTCTGATGTATACCTTTTTATTATTCTTATATTTTAAGAGTGTTCCAGCAATTAAAAAGCTTATTATAAATAAACTGAAATAACACTTCTCTGAATGTGCATTATTTCATTGTATGAAATTTTGCCTCTAAATCAATCATTAAAATAATAGTAAGAATTACTTTCTATTACTAAGTATTTTAAAAAGCAATTTAGTGTCTTTTGTTTGAAATAATTTCTTTTGATTTTAAAGTAGGTTTTACAAATTATTTACCCTTTATTTCTTTTATCCTTTTATTATTAAATCTATTGTGGTGACATTGGTTACTACAATTACATAGGTTGTAAATGTACAATACTGTGGTACACTATCTGTATGTTGTACCATGTGCCCACCACTCAAAGTCAAACTTCCTTCTCTCACCATATGGTCAACCTACTCTTTGCTTTGCTAGTTCCTCACCACCTTTTTTCTGTCTTAATTTTTAAAAAATATAGGAAGCTTGTTAAAAATTAATAGATGCCTTTTGATAAAGGCAACCATCATTCATGGACAAATTGTTTGGTTTACCTTTAATTTTTTTTATGAGATAAACTGTGTTAATGAACTTTTTATTACTAAATTACCATTAAAATTCTGGGATAAACTCAAAGTTTAATACAATTAGTTGTATTTCTCTATTTACATTTTATTTCAAATAATCTCCACATTTTTTTTTAAATTTGTCCTTTATAACTCCTATATTTTGCTGTCAATATTGGATTGTGATATTAATGTTATGCTATTTATATAAATAATTTGGGGAGATTTCGCCTTTCTTTAGAACAGAACGATTTTTAAAACAATTGTACTCTATAATTTTTAAGAAATTATGTTGAAATTTAACTCCTGATAATGCCATTATAATGTCAAATGTTTAGTTATATTTCTAATACCACTAAGACAATTGCTCTACTCAATGTAATTAATTTTAATAAATTATATTATACTTTAAAATTTCAAATTCTAGATTTTAGTGGTATTGGACTGTGTAAACCTGCAAAATGAATAATCTCTAACAGATGTTAAGAATTTTAAAATTCTTTTTATCATAAAAAATTTAAGTTCCAGTTTAAATGAAAATTTAAAGCAGTTTGTCTCAAAAATCTGTCTGTGTATTGATATACCTGTGAATATTTTAACTATTCAGAAGCTTGGACTCATCTTTCACCTATTAGATCAAAATCTGTACAGTAATCTCAATGTGATGCTTTTTCACATACATCATTTTTTAAGTATGTTTTATTGATTATACTATTACAGTTGTCCCAATTTTTCTCCCCTTTATCCCCCTCCACCCTGTATCCTCCCCTCCAGCATTCTCCCTCTTTAGTTCATGTCTATGTGTTTTACATATAAGTTCTTTGGCTTCTCTATTTAGAATGGAAGGACAGATAAAGTGCTTCACATACATATTTTGAAACACTTGTTCTATAAGTAAAATAGCATTGTGAAATCTAGAAGCAAGAAAATGAGTTTTCATGATACTAAATAATACTACATGTTTTTATATTAATTATTTGCATGTAAACATAAATGCAAGGTATATTTTCAATAAATATTATGTGAAGCATAACAAATACTAGATGAGCTCAACTTTAACAGGAACCTAAACAACAAAACAAAGAAACAAGCAAAATATAGTCAAAGACACTGAAATGGAGGACAGGCTGATGGTGACCCGAGAGGAGAGAAGAGGGAATTTCAGGGGAGAATGGGAAGGGTTTACAGGAACAAATATGAAGGACAGATGGACAAAAACTAGGGTGGGGGTAATGGGAGGGAGGTGGGGAAGGATGGGTGGGTGGGCTGGAATGGGAGTAAAAGGCAGAAAACTCTACTTGAACAATGATTAAAATTTTTAAAAAAAAGAATAAGTTTCAACTTTGCCATTGCCTGGAGAAAGATACAATTCAGTTTAATGGATTTTATATATTTTTTAGCTTGTTACATCATGAATTGTAATAACCAAGGGTCAAAAAATATTTCTAAGGATTGATAATTGCCTGGGTAGAGGCAATAGTTTGTAATACAGCGAAAGGTTGTTAACATGAATCCCTGGAAATGCCCTTCACCAAGGTTAGAATGGCTTTTTTTGTTGTTGTTACTATATCTTCCTATGAGGACCTCAGAACATAGGCAATGAAGTGGTTCCAAATTGGCATAATATAATGCAGTCCCTCTTAAGGAGGAAGCCAACTGTGGCATGACTGATAATTGAAGTTCCAGTTCTCTAAGGAAACACCATGGCTACAGAAGCTGGTTTGGTAACTAGGGCTACCATTCCCTTTAAACCAATATAAGCTAATATTCCCTAAGCTCTCCAAATGGCCCAGGAATTGTTTTGTATGCCACACTTAGGATCAATTTCAAAAAGAGATATTTTAATTCAGCAACAGATTTAACACTGAGCTAGGAGGTGTTGAATACACAAAGATTTTTGGAATCATTTAAATCAGATAAATTTAAACACATTTTGAAATAGAAATAACACAATAAACTTATTGTTGATTGTATATTTCAAAATGTTGGGACCTGATTCTTGAAAATAATCAAAAATACTCTAAAATTATGCTAGCAGTTTCAAATTTATAGATTCATATTGAAGAAGTTATTCTTTGTAGAAAAACTGTTTTTATTCCTCTTAGTCATGTCTATGTTCTAATTTTCAATGTGCTGAACTAAATTATTTCACACATTTTTGTAAGGTTTTGAAACAATAGGAAGGTATGTTTTCTTATCTTTCTAGAAAAGTAAATGGACAATGCAGCCCCACTAGTAACACCCTTTTGTTTAGTAGGCACAGTGATGACACAAAGCTGCTATAACACACACAGAAGGTCAATGAACAAGCTGGAGGTATGTGATACTTAAAATAAATCTAAAAGTTTCTATGGTGTATATTGTACCTACTATACCAGTGATACTTTTTTTTTAATTCAAGAAAACAACCAAACAAAAATATTTTATTAAAGTTTAAATTTTACACTACTGTTCACACAGTTGTCCCTAACTGGAGGTACATTGAATAGCCTTCAAGTCATATTATTGAACCTGGTACTTTGACAATCTAAATATTTACTTGAGGACATTAGTCATCAGTAGCACCTAAAGTAGCCCTACACTCTCATTGTCACCCACCAGCCTTAATTAGTTGCCTATATGTTACAGGGTGCAGCCAAGAGGGGGGACCCCAAATGGGCATTTGGAATGGGGTCCAGAATTCAAGGTGTTCAGAAAATATTAGGAGGTCCTCACCCCCCCACCCCGACCAGGTGTGGGTTTGGGGAAGGGACAAATGGAGCAGGGTCATTGAGAGCTGTTTTGTGTAGCAACAGCCTTGCAGCTAACCTCTGGCATGGTCATTTAACATATCTCTAACCTTTGACTGGTTGCATAGATGTTAAATAGCTGTGGCCATGCTCTGAGCCAGGGGGATGGAAGTAACTTCCCCATCAAGATGTAACTGTGGTGGGGGGCAGGTCCCCCAAGTTACAGCGCCTGCCTGAGAGCTTGGAGATGATTGGCTCCAGGACATGGGGCCACACCTGCCCAGACCCATGATGGCAGCCAGAAAGACTGGAAAGAATGGGAGATTGAGGGCAGGTGTGGCCGAGTGTGGGAGGAGTTGGAAATGAGGCTGCAGACGCGTGGGGATTTAAACCCAGATGCGGCAGACTGGGGACTCCTGCACTTCTGTGAGAGAGAATCACCATGCGGCTTTAGCAGATAACCACCACTCAGCTTTGGCAGAGTGGTGACCCCCCCTCCTCACAGCCACTGGGGGAAGAACCATGCGGCTTTGCCAGAGTGGGGACCCCCACAGCATTAGTAGGGGGAACCACCACCCAGTTTTAGCAGAGATCCCAGTGACACAGCTGAGGGTGCCGGAAACTGAGGAAGGTCTCCCAGCCAAGACAGGTTACTGGGAAGAACCGGGATGCTGCCTGAGCCAAGGACTTCTATTTCCTTTCCTGAGATACAGTACCCCAGACTAGACAAAGGGGGAAGGAAGGACTGTGTCTGTTTGTTGGTGTTTTAAGGGCCATTGGGATTTTGATGAAGACATTAGGTCTTCAGTACTTTAAGTCTGTATAGCACTAAATAAACATTTCCTTTCCTTTTCACAAATTTTTGGCATTGAGAGACATCTTTCCTATAGATGGTGGACATAACAGACCTGGGGGTTTCTTTCAGTAATAGTACATAGTCCCAGGCCCCCCTTGTTTGTTCGGTAACATATAGGTAAGCCCCAACTCAAGTGGGACCAAAATTCCTTTCCTCAAACATGTTGCTGCCTTATCTGGCAGAAATTCACAGGAAATTATCTCTCAGGTGGACTAATCTATAATTTGTTCAGGCCCTATCTATAATCATATTTTCTACTCAAGGATGTAAAGAAACAAGGGAAGCAGAAATGAAGAAGAGAGTGGGGAAAACAAATAGAAAGACATTACAGAAGGTAGAATAGGAGAGAATAAGAATTAAAACAAACACAGAAAGAGCAAGAAACAGAAAGTTAGGCCAATTTACTGACCGTTTTTAAGTGCAGTGTCTTACTACATTCCCATAAACTATGGAACAGAGAGGAGGCATGGTAAAAATGTGTTAAATAAATGAACAAAAATGAATGGATGAAGATAGTAATGACTGTGTTTGAATTTCTGCTCCAGTCTTTTTGGAGGTACATTCATCTAAGGTTCTGCAAACATCTAAGCAAGTCAACTGGTGTCTGTTGTTCGACTGAGTAGGAAGCTCTACAAATGTCTTAAGTCACAGGGAAGGAAGTGACGAAGAATATTTAGAATAGCTTGACCTCTGGTTCTAATTGTCACTTTTAGGTTAAAAACCTCTTAATTAAATAAAAATTGCAAAGTATCATATCCTTATTGTTGTAAACATAATTAAAAAGTTATTCTGTTAGTGTAGGCTTGAGTTTTTTCAAAATAGTAATTTCATTCACAGTAAAACAAAATCAGTGAAACAAAGTCCATAGAAGTAAGCAGAACGGTTAAGTTAAAAATTAGATCCAACTTTATTTGGTATAAATTGGGTATAAACCCTTTGGGTAAAATTAGATGAGCATTTCCTAAGTTGTTCAGAAAACATAATTTTCAGGGAATGCTAATAGAAAACAATAAACTGTAGTAATGTTAATAGTTAGTAGATATGATCAGGATATGATCATAATTTGACCTGTGGAAAAAGTTACTTACTAAATCCCCCATTGTAGGGATTTAAAATATATTTTTAATATAGTAAAAACAACAAAAAGGTTTTTTTTAATTAAACTTATTTAACCATTCTACAAGAACTTAATTATTCTGTATAATTATTTGCCTCCTAGAAACAATTGTTAGTGATATATCCTGCAATAGTACTTTGAATTATCAGGAAAAGGTGATTAAATATTTAACTGAAATTATCTCTATTTTGTTTTGTTTCATGAAGCCTTTATTTGCCTTGAGATGGTTGAAGAAATGTTTAAACAAAGTATTTTAAATTAGTATAGTATTTCCTTTTACTAAAATTGATTATGTTTTTTTATTGGACAATTACAGTTGTCCCACATTTTCCCTGCCCTTCTCTTCCTCCCCTCCCCTATGCTTTTGAACAATGACTTTAAAGTTCATTGGCATAAAGTTAATTGTACAATAAAGATACTTATTTCAGAATTTCAAAATTTTGAAAGGACCTTATATATACAAGGCTTTGTTTTCACTTTATAATATTGTTTCTACATTAACATCGACTTGAAAGTTCCTGTTTATACTATTCCTTTAAACATAAATAGGTATGCATCAGTAAATGAGTGGATAAAAAAACTGGTACATTTACACAATGGAATTCTACACAACAGAAAGAAAGAAGGAACTCCTCCCCTTTGTGACAGCATGGATGAAACTGGAGAGCATTATGCTAAGTGAAATAGACAAGGTGGTGAAAGACAAATATCATGTGATCTCACCTACAAGTGGAACCTAAATGACAAAACAAACAAACAAGGAAAATACAACCAGAGATTTGGAAATGAAGAACAAACTGACCAAAACCAGAAGGGAGGGAGGAGGGAGAGGGGAGAGGAGAATAATGGGGCAAAGAAGGGGAAGGGTGGTCAAGAATCATGTATAAAGGACCCCTGGACAAAGACAATGGGGCAGGGAAGGATTGAATGTGGGAGGTGGGAGTGGGTAGGGCAGGGAAGAGTAGTGTAAAGTAACAACAATAAAAAAAAAGAATAGGGGCACCACTTTTCTCTGTTTAGCTTCAGTTAAATTTAATAATTTTTCTCTGTAGTGGAAGGTTGAGGGAAGTTTCTAAATGAACAAGACTTTTGCCTAATTTAATTACTTCCTGCATTGGATGAAATATTATAGGTCATATAGATATGACTACCCAACAAAGCAAGCTACTAATTTGACTTCCTAATAAAGGTTGAGGTATACACTTCTAAGTAAGGTTACATGCATTTTAATTTAATGCCCCCAACTGGAATTTCTTTTTATTGTTGTGGTTACCATACCATCCTAATTTTTTAAACCACATTAAAGCTTATATATATTACAATATATATACACACACTTATATATATACACACATATATACTTATAGTTTTATGTATATATGTACATATACATGCATACTATTTTTAAGCTTAACTTAGAGTGCACTTTGTTCTGTTTTTGATGGAAACTCAGTTGTGGTGCTACTACAGAACAAAGAGGGCCAAAGTCAATATATTATTACCTGAAAGGAATCCCCCAGGTTCATTATGTCCACTGCCTTATAAGAAAGACATCTCTCAATGCCAGAGATTCGTGAAAAGGAAAGGAAATGTTTATTTAATGCTATACAGACTTAAAGTAGTGACCTAATGTCCATCAAAATCCCAAAGTCCCTTAGAACACCCACAAACACACACAGTCCTTCCTTCCCCCTTTGCCCAGTCTGGGGTACCATATCTCAGGAAAAGAAATAGAAGCCCATGGCTCAGGCAGCCCCAAGTTCTTCCCAATAATCCATCTTGGTTGGTAGGCCTCCCTCGGTTCCTGTCACCATCAGCTGTGTCGCTGAGATCTCTGCTAAAGCTGGGTGATGGTTCCCCATACTAAAGTTGCAAGGGTCCCCACTCTAGCAAAGCCATGTGCTTCTCTTACATGTCCACAGCTGTGTGGTCCTCTCCGTACAATAGCCATGGGAATCTCCACTCTGGCAAAGCCACGTGGTTCTCCTCTCAATGGCTGCCGTGTCTGGGTTTAAATCCCTGAGCCAATCTACCTCTGAAGCCCCATTTCCAACTCCTCCCACAGTTGGCTACACTTGCTAGCACTCTCATATCTTTCCAGCTTTACTGGGCTGCCATCTTGAGTCTGGGCAGGCCTGGCCCCATGTCATGGAGCCAATCTTCTCCAAGCTCTCATGCAGGCACTGTAACTCGGGGGACCTGCTGCCCAGTTACAACTTGATAGGGAAGTTACTTCCATCCCCTTGGCTCAGAGCACAGCCACAGCTATTTAACATATCTATGCAACCAGTTAAAGGTTATAGATACGTTAAATGACCACTCCAGAGGTTAGTTGCAAAGCTGTTGCTATGCGAAACAACTCTCAATGGCCCTGCTCCATTTGTCCCTTCCCCCAACCCACATCCAGGGAGGGAGGGCGAGGATATCTTAATATTTCCTGAACACCTTGAGTTCTGGACCCCATTTCAAATCACTATTTGGGGTCCCCCCTCTTGGCTGCACCCTGTTACAGTGCTATAACACAGAGTTAAGCCTGCTTGTTATTTTGGTATAGCTGTGATATACTAAATATTTGGAAAGCTGCTCTCTTCAGTTGAGCTACCCCTAGAAACAAACAGAAAAGAAATTTAATTCAAGTTTTTTGGTGTCCACAAATGAGAAAGGGAAGGAAAGAAAGCTAATAAAGGGAAAATGGTTGGAAAAGCCCAATCTTAATATGGAACTTTGAAAGAAAATATGAACATTCCATTTCCTAACCAAAGGGAATGGAGTATTTGTCTACCAATTACCATCAGTCATTGTTTGAGACCTGCTCCTGGAGAGTATCGACTGTCCTTGAAAGTATCATGGAATATCAGGTTAATCACGAAACAAAGAGTTTCATCTACTGAAATTGAGAGTCTTTGAGTTAGTATGCTGGGGCACAGTCAGGGTCAAAGGGACATGGAAGGTCACTGAGAGTGTCTGCCTTAGTTGTAATGAGGGGTCCCTTCTCCACATGTATAGTACAGGCTCTCTTCCAAGGTAGTCCCCAGATGGAGGCTGAGTGCAATCGAACCTTCCAATATTTTGTTGGACATCTCTGCCAATGCCACTGTATTGATCTCATTTATATTTTTAATCTAGAAAGACTATATAAAACAGAAAAAGTAGTCTGATAAGGAAGATGATGAATTTTATAGTACTAGATTTTGAAGAACTGCATATGAAAATAGCAATCTTTCATGTTCTCTAAATTTTTGTACATGTTAAAGATTTTTTGTGACTTTTGAATGGCTGCTCTAATTTCCTCTCCTGGCAGTATTTTTTTTTTAGTTAAATATTATTTCAAAACATTTGATTGATGCCTGTCTTTTTAAACTCACATTGACCTCTATATCTCCATATTTCCTAGGCTGTAATTCCCACTGCCACAACAATTTTGAAGCCTCAAATTACAGAAATAATAAATGATTAAAAACTCAATTATTATTTGGGAGTGTCTTTCTGCTCTAACAAGCTGAGTTTATATTTATAGAGTTATAAGAGATTTGAGTGTGATGAATTATAAACACACCAAAAACTAAGACACTTTAAATTGAGGCAGTCTAATTAGATGTTAAACCCTAGGAGTGGAGTAAAGGAAACAATCTCCTAATATGCTATTAATGACAGTAGACAGTGAGATTATTTTTAAAGGATAATTTAACAATCACACTTATAACAGTTGGCTCATCTAATCCACTGGTAAAAAGTAATATCACTTGAGGTATATGCATATATGCACAAAAATATACTTTGAACAATATTTCGTACAAAATAGTTTGTATAGCTAAATCAAATCTGAAAGCAATTTAATCAGTAGCAGGATAGAGGCTGAGTGTGGTACACCTGATCACAGGTGGATTTAGCATCAATGTGCACTTCAGGACACTACAATCTGGGACATAATTTTTTTCTTCCATATTTGGAAGACAAATTTATGTGTAAACTATTTTTTGTAAGGTAGAGTTAATAACTAAATTTTATTTTTTTAAATTATATTTTAATGTTTATATTATTAGAGTTACCCACACTTTTTCCCCTCTGCCCAATGCACTTCAGCCCCCAACACTCCCCTGGGAAATTCCCATACCATTGTACAAGTCCTTGACTCATATATATATATGTTCTTCAGCTAATTACTTCACCTACTTTCACCCAGTCTCCCCTCCCCTACCCCTCATACAATGTGTTGGTTCCATGTATCTGTGCCTCTGTTTATATTTCGTTAGTTTATTTTGTTCATTTGGATTCCACGTCTAAGTGAGACATTTTATTTGTCTTTCACCACCTGGCTTATTTCACTTAGTATAATAGTTGCCAGGCCCATCCATGCTGTTGCAAAAGGTGAGAGTTCCTTCTTTTTCACTGCTACATAATACTCCATTGTGTAAATGTACCACAGCTTTTTCATCCACTAATCTACTATTAGGCATTTAGGCTGTTTCCAGAGTTTGGTTGTTGTAACTATCACTGCTAAAAACACAGGGGTGCATAAGTTCTTTTGAATTGGTGGTTTGAGATTCTTAGGATATATTCCCCTAAGTGTAATTACTAGTTATATTTTCCAAAGTGGAATCACTAGGTAAAAAGGCAGTTCCACTTTTAATTTTGTGAGGAAACCCCATACTATTTTTGCCAGCAGCAGCACCAGTCTGCATTTCCACCAACAATGCACTCCGGTTCCCTTTTCTCCACATCTCTGCCAGCACTCATTTTTTGATTTATTGATGCTAGCCATTTTTGCAAGTGTGAGGAGTTATCTCATTGTGGTTTTAATGTGCGCCTTTCTGATAGCTAGTGGTGTTGAGCATTTTTTCAAATGACTATGGCCCATCTGTATGTTCTCACTAGAGAAATGTCTATTCAGGATCTTTTCCTATTTTTTTTTAATTGGTTTGTTTGTTTTCCTGGTGTTGAGTTGTATAAGCTCTTTATACATTTTGGAGATTAAACCTTTGTGTGATGTATCATTGGCAAATATTTTCTTCCATGTAGTGGGTTCTCTTTTCATGTTGATGAGGGTTTCTTTAGCTGTGCAGAAGTTTTTTTAATTTGATGTATTGCTATAGTTTATTTTTTCCCTTTATTTCTCTAGCCCTAGGGAGTATAGCTACAAAAATATTGCTACACAAGACACTTGAAATTTTCCTGCCTATGTTTTCCTCTAGAATTTTTATGATGTCACAACTTTGTGTCTTACCCATTTGAGTTTATTCTGGCATACAGTGTAAGATGGTGGTCCAGTTTCTTTTCTGTGCATGTCCCAGTCTAGTTCTTCTGACACCTTTATTGAAGAGATTATCTTTACTCCCTTATATGGTATAACCTCCTTTATCAAATATGCATTGAGCATAAAATATGAGTTTATTTATGGATTCTCTGTCTTTTCCATTGATCTAATGCCTTTTTAAATCCAGTACCAGGTTGTTTTGATTTGCGTGATCTTATAGTTTGACATCAGGTAGCATGACTCTTCCATCTTTGTTCTTTTTCAAGTTGCTGATACTATCTGGGGTCTTTTTTAGTTCCATATAATTTTTTGAAAGATTTTTCTAGATCTATGAAATATACCATTGGTATTTTAACAGGAATTGCATTGAATCTGAAGTTTGCTTTGGGAAGTATTAACATTTAATGATGCTGATTCTTCCAATCCACAAAGATGGTAGATGTTTCCACTTATTTGATTCTTCCTCAATTTCTTTCTTAAGTGTTCTATAGTTTTTCAGGTACTAGTCTTTTACCTCTTTGGTTAAATTTATTCCTAGGTATCTTATTTTTGTTGTTGTTGTTCCAATAGTAAATGGGATGATTTTCTTTCATTTCTCTTTCCGTTAGTTCATTATTGGTACATAAAGAGGCCATCAAGTTCTGAGCATTGATTTACATCCTGCTACTGTCACAGGTGGGCACAGGTAACCAGGTTCTTAGTGATTGGGACAAAGGATTGAACCGAACACCCAGAGTTCATAGAAGAAAACATGGGAGCAGGCCAACTCCAAGCAGAGATTGACCTCATGGTCTGGAGTGACTCTATTTTTACAGGGCAGATCCTTCCTGGCTAGTTTTGGTGGGCTTTTACTGCCCATGTACAAGTAGTTGTATTACTTTAAAGCTACTGCACATGTGGTTTCCCATGATTTTCCCTGATTGGCCACCGGGGAAGAAGGTTCCACAATGCTACCAAATTGATACCTGTTTCTCCTGGGGTCCCCCTGTACTAGGTTCACCTTTCTGTTCACCAGAGAATTATAGCTTTCCATGTTAGAGATTGGTGAAAAGGAAAGGAATTATTTATTCAAGTTATACAGACTTAAGAGTAATGACTTAATGTCTTCATCAAAGTCCCAAAGCCCCTTAAAACACCCATAAACACACATAGTCCTTCCTTTCCCCCTTTGCCCAGTCTGGGGTACCATATCACAGGGAAAGAAATAGAAGTCCGTGGCTCAGGCAGCTCAAGGTTCTTCCCAGTAATCCGTGCTTGGCTGGTAGGCCTTCCTTGGTTCCCAGCACCATCAGCTGTGTTGCCAGGAACTCCAGCTAAAGCCACGTGGTGGTTCTCTGCTAAAGCCACATGGTGATTCTTCTCATGGCTGCCGGGTGGGGGTTGTCCCCCCACTCTGGCCAAAACACGTGGTTCTCCTTACTGACACAGCTGCATGGTCCTCCCTACATGGCTGACGCTGTGTGGTTCTCTGCACAATGGCTGTGGGAGTCTCCACTCCACCAAAACTGCATGATTCTCTCTCCAGTGGCTGCCGAGTCTGCGTTTAAATATCCTTCCAGCTTTACTGGGATTCCATTATGAGTCTGTGCAGGGGTGGCCCCATGTCGTGGAGCCACTCATCTCCAAGCTCCCATGCAGGCAGTGTAACTAGGGGGAGTTGCCTCCCAGTTATATCTTGGGTTGAAGTCACTTCCATCTCCTGGCTCAAAGGGTGGCCACAGCTATTTAACATATCTATGCAACCAGTTGAGGTTATAGATGTGTTAAATGACCACTCCAGAGGTTCGCTATAAAGCTGTTGCTATGCCAAATAGCTCTCAATGGCCCTGCTCCATGTGTCCCTTCCCCCAACTCACACCTGTGGAGGGTGAGGACATCCTATATATCTTTTTAATATTTCCTGGACACCTTGAGTTCTGGACCCCTTTACAAATCCTTCTCTTGGAGGGCCCCCTGGCTGTACCCTCCTACACTACTGTGCAGAATTCATTTATTAGGTCTAGCAGGTTTTTTGGTGGAGTCTTTAGGGTGTTCAATGTACAATATCATGTCATCTGTGAATAATGACAGTTTTACTCCCTCCTTTCCAATTTGGGTGCATTTTATTTCTCCTTCTTGTCTTATCATTGTGGCTAGGATTTTGAGTACTATGATAAATGAGATTGGTGGAAGCAGACATCCCTGTACTGTTCCTGATCTCAAAGGAAACACTTTTAGTTTTTCTCCATTGAGTATAATGTCAGCTGTAGGTTTTTCATATATGGCTTTTATTATATTGAGGTATGATCTTTCTATTTTCACTTTTCTGAGATTTTTTATCATAAATTGGGTACTTTTTTCTCATCTATTGATGCCATCATGTGATTTCTATCTTTCATTCTGTTTACATGATGTATCACATTTTTTGATTTGTTAATATTGTACCAACCTTGCATTCCTAAGGAAAAATCCCACTTGATTATAGTGTATGATCTTTTAATGAATTGCTTAGTCTGTAACAGGGTGCAGCCAGGGGTCCCCCAAATAAGGATTTGTAATGGAGTTCAGAACTCAGGGTGTCCAGGAAATATAATATATATATATATATATATATATATATATATATATATATATATATATATTGCCCTCACCACAAAAGTCTGAACTGGGGGATGGGACACATGGAGCAGGGCCATTGAGAGTTGTTCTGCATAGCAATAGTTTTGCACATAACCTCAGGCAAGGTCACTTAACATATTTATAACTTTTAACTGGTTTAATGGATATGTTAAATAGCTGTGGCCTTGCTTTGAGCCAGGGAGATGGCAGTGACTCCCACCCATGATGTAACTGGGAGGCAACTCTCCCTGGTTACAGGGCCTGTCTGACAGCCTGGTGATAATTGGCTCCATATCATGGGGCCACACCTGCCTGGACTTACTATGGCAGCCCAGAACAGCTGAAAAAAAATACAGGAATGCTACCAGGTGTAGCTGACTGTGAGAGGAGTTGGAAATGGGGCTGCAGAGGAAGATTGGCACTGGGATTCAAACCCAGGCATGCCAGCCATGCTAGAAGGGGACCATGTGGCTTTGGCAAGAAAGGAAGGGACCACATAGCATTGGTGAAAGAAAGAGGTGAACTAGAAGGCTTTGGCGAGAAGGAAGGCCATGGGGATTTGGCGCTCCCTTTTGTCACATGGCTTAGGAAGCAGGAGAGACCTTGCAGGGAAGAAAAAGAGTGAAAGGTCTTTTTTCTATAAAAGGTCCTATGTTTTTTTTTTATTATAGCTTTTGATCTATTTACATTTAAGGTTATTTTACAAAGTTACTTATTTATTGACATTTCTATCATTTCTGTGTTTTTTTCTATATATATTCTCTTTTAACATTCCTTGCAATGCTGATTTGGTGGTAGTAAACTCTTTTAGGTTTTTTTCTGGTGGGGAGCTCTTTATTTTGCCTTCAATTTTAAACGATAGCCTTGCTAAGGAGAGTATTCTTGGTTGCATGTTCTCATTTTAGGGATTAAGGAAGTTTTCAGCCACTATTTTTTCAAACAGATTCTCTATCCATTGCTCATTGTCTTCTCCTTATGGTACTCCTATGATGCAGATGTTGTTGCACTTAATGTTGTCTCAGTGATCATTTACACTTTCCTTGTTTCTCTTATGTCTCTTTTTCATGTTTTTTTTTTTTTGAGTGGATACTGTTATCTTGCTCTCTAATTCAGCAGATTCCTCTTCTTTATCTAACCTGCTGTTGATTCCTTCTAGTGAATTCTTCATTTCATATATTGTAATCTTCATATTTGACTGGTTCTTGTTTATGGTTTCCATATCTTCTTGAATGCTTATTATTTTTTGTTTAAGTTCTCACTGAGATTATTCATTCTTTTCCTAAGGTTCTTGAGCGTCCTTATAACCATTATTTTAAACTCTGAATGTGGCATTTGGCTTACTTCAACATCATCTATTTCTTTAATTATTTTTCTTGGGATTTCCGTTGTACTTTTGTTTGGGACATTTGTATTTGTCTCTCCATTTGTTCTCTGTGTGTTAGTTATATGTGCTACGTCTCCCAAACTTGTTTTGATGGTTTTATGGTGAAAGTGTCTTATGGGGCTCAGTGGCATAATCTCCCAGATATCCCAAACTTTGTGCTCTAATAATGTGTCTTTGGGTTATATATAACCCCTGTTGGAGTTGATCCTTGAATGTTAATGGCACTTTTGTGGGTACATTTAACCCTTCATACTGGCTGACTCTAAGGGAAAACATTAGTCACTGTGTGTGAGACACTGCGCAGGCGTTGACCCTTGAGGCAGCATTTTCCCCGTTGTCTGGAATCCCCCTTTGACTGTACCAGTTGTGTAGATCTGGTGTGGTCTGAAGCCCACCATTTGTTTTGTTGATTCTGGATCCACTTGGGAGTGGTTTGGATACAGGTTGCTTTCAGATGTTGTGTGTAAGCAGCCTTTGGCTACCTATCTATATCTCACACACTATGCACTATTTGTATCTGTGTCTACTGGACCTGAATGTGTTTGTAAGGGGTCAATCTGTATAAAATAATCAGTTTATTCCTTAGACTTGAAGGCAGCTCTGTATGAAGACCAAGACTCCCTGACATCACCTCCTCTTTTCAGCTACTCTGCCTCCCCTTGAGGTTGTCTTGTTTTTTTCCTGAGTCTTTTGATTAGAGACTGTCAGATGAGCTCAGTCTAGTTGAGACAGGGCTAGTGGGTCCTCTACTTAGTGGTCACACATCCATGGGGTACTCAGTGAAGGGAAAGTAGATTCTGCTTCAAAGCCAACCCTCAATCTCTACCAGAATCTCCAACTCTGGTTCCCTCATGGCGGGGGTCTCACTGCAGATTCAGGTTGTATATAGGTAGCCATCTCTTTGCAGGAGTGAATTCAGCAGTATTGTTTTCAAGGGGATATATAAAAGGTCTTCCATTAAGGCTGATGCTGGCCCAGCCCACAAGAGTAGACTAAGCTCTCTGTTTCGTTCCCAAACAATCATCTGCAAAGGTCTCACACTTTGAAAGTTTCCATTCTCAGCTGCTCTTCCTTCCCTCCACAGAACTGCACCCAGTGGGGTTATCTAAGTCTTGGTAAGGTTTATATAAACTGTTTCTTAATGGGGTGGTACTGGCAAACCTATAAAAGAAGGCAGACACTTCTTCTACTTCCCAAGGTAGCATAGTCTGCAATTGGGTTTGTTTCTCTCTACTATAGCCAAGCAGTCACCCATCTGGCTTCCAGATAGAAGCATCTTTAGATACACAGTCCAAAAATCTCAGCTCCATGTAGCACCCACCTCACTGCCAAACCAAGCAGGACAGGGTCCAAATAACCAGCCCTGTCCTATATCCTGATTTGTCCATGTGGCTGGTCTCAGCAATGCAGAGATGAAAATTTCCAGCTTGTCTCAGTGCAACAATAAAAATAACAGGATGGGTTGAAATTTCCTTCCTTGCACAGCTCCTCTGTGCCTCCAAACTCAACAACACAAGTGGCTAAATAGGTGAAAGGCAGGGCACTGATTGTGTGTTCAAGATGGGGGAGACAGGTCCTCTTTCCAAGGCTGTTCAGTTAAGTCACTTTCTGGGTCTCTCTAAAGACTCCCAGGGAAATAGAAGGCCCTTTAAAGTCACTACTAACTATACAAGAAGACCTTTACACAGGACTCACATATGGCCTATTTAGGGATCAGAGCCCACATTGTGAACTCTCTAGGATGGTGCTGTAATGATAAGAGAGTGCTGTGCTGACCCAGCACACTCTGAGTCTTCTGGGTACCATGAATCCCCACTGATACTCACTGCCAGAGACTACACGCCTTCCTCTCCCCATTTCTGTTATTGTCGGCTACGATCCCTGTGTGGGGTTAAGACCCCTCACTTCCAGAGGGATGGAGTTTCACAGCTATGATATCTATCTGGTTTCTCAGCTACAACTGAATCTATGTGTAGAGGTTTTCCCCCTCTGTGTCTCAACCCCTCTTACCAGCCCCTATGTAGCATCTTCTGTATTCCTGTCAGCTAGATTTCAGTTGATTAGCCAGGTTGATTATTTGGCAATTCAGATGTAAATCTGGATTTGGGGCATGAGCAATCGCATGTAACTTCCATCTACTTTGTAGCCATCTTGGAATCCTATATCTAAAGTGTACTGAAATGGTGTTGCAATGGCTTGCATACAGATGCTTAAAGAAACCATTACTGCCACAGGTGCTTCTATTTTTAGAAAGGGTTTTTATGGATTAAGGGCCAAGTTGTCATCAAGCTTGATGTTTTCATTTTTTTAAATGTCATCTGTAAAGTGGGCATCATTTATTGGTTTCTTTCTTTTGACATTCCTGATAATTGTATATATTGTATAAAGGAAGTCCTGACATCAGGTTATAACACTACTATATTTAAAATTACAAGCTTATGTGTAATGTAAACTATCATATTAATGTACTGTAGTTAACATGGTTTTAATATGTATAATCCTTCCCCCTCCCAACCACACAACTTTTTGTATGTATGATAAAGTAATTTTGGTTTGCAGTAAAACTTAAAAAATATTTACACTAAAAAAGTGGATTACGTAAAACACTATAAATCTATACAATCAAAAAACATGCAAGTTTAAAGAGATTGAGTAATAATTTTAAAGTCTGATAAAAGTGCAAAGCGCATATCCTATTATGTGTAATTATTAAGTGTAGAAAATAAGTGCATAACAATATGTTTAGGTAATTTCTACTTGTGTAGTTTAAAAGGAGATAAAAACATGCCAATATTTGGTTAACTGAGTCAGTAGTAGGAAAATAGAGATTTCAACTATTTATTTTAAAACATTTCAGGCTGATTTTTATACTCTATTACATTTATAATTTAATAAAAGACACCAAAAGCACAAATAATTGTTCTGTTTTTATTTCCATCCAAGTCATTATGGGAGATACATACCAAACCAAGGTATGAACTTCAGGGTGTTCAAAGTTTTCATGTATTCTGAAAAGGGTAATTAAGATTCTGAGGGTATTTTTATTTTGCCACCAAATAAAAGCAATACAATATGAAGTATGCAAATGCATTATAATAGGTAAAAATAATATTGTTTTTGGAAAATTTTGAGTTAATTTGATAACAATGTCAAAATCTAAATTTATAGCAAAATATGTACTGTAAAACAATGAATTCTAAGTGGGATCTGAGGCTACTATAACTAACTTAAATAGGACATATAGCATCATTCTGACTGTGCCTATTTAATTTTGGACAAAGGAATTTTTAAAATAAAAAACAATCTATTTGTAGCATCCATCCTTCTCATGAAACTTTAATTTCCAAAATAATGAAAGAAATTTCCTTTATTTTTGTAAATTTACACCATTCTCTTCCTGGGGTTTTAAAATGTCATGGAAGTTCATTTACTTAGATTATGCTGCTTCATTAAACAAATACAATGCCGCTTGAACAAATTCAATCAATCTGCCTGCTTCTTACTTGTGTGAATCCAAAATTGCCCTCATTGTTTGAATCAACATCATACACCAGTGAAATTAAATGCAGGGCCATTTGTTATCTCATTGTTGAGAACACATATAATGCTAATGAAACATAAATCATAATTTATAAAAAATAATAGCAAAAATGTGAAACACATTATTTCATATTATTCTTCCATTAGAAACATAAAATTATTGAATCCATGCAGAGAGATTATGTACTGAGCCTTAGATCTCACTCCATGACCTAGCTTCCTAGATCACAGCAAAATCATGATATTTAGGGGTTCTTGTGAATTCTAAATAGCACCTACTCTTCTATGATGCAGAATTAATCTTATCTTATTAAAAATACTATTTGCTTGTTTGATTTATTTATATAAAATGAAATTTAAGAACGAATGCAGCTA
Source organism: Tonatia bakeri (assembly GCA_004024845.1). Lineage (NCBI taxonomy): Eukaryota > Metazoa > Chordata > Mammalia > Chiroptera > Phyllostomidae > Tonatia > Tonatia bakeri. The sequence goes on from PVIA01014038.1 coordinate 27,758, forward strand.
GATATTTTAAACTCAAGAAAAACAGCTATACAAATAAGTAAATCAAATAAACACACAATAAAACATACCTACACTTTCTTAAATATAGTTATTGCATTAAAGTGCCAAGCAATTTAATTTATATGAAAAATAAATTATAGTAACCCCTGCTCAAACATTCTAACTGCTGGTAACACTGATGTATATATAGACAGAATATTTTAATATTCATTGTTCCTCAACTCATTTGTTCAAGTAATATGTTTTAGTTTTGTGTTTTTGTTGTTTTTGTTAGGGCTTTATATCAATTCTTTTCTTTTCTTCCAAGGCATTTGATGTTTTTTTTTAATGTATGTTCCTGGGCTCTTAGTTTTAGGAGGTCATGGTCACAAGGAAAATATTTAGTCAAATAAATTGTATCTATATCTTATTCTTTTAGCAAACATATTTTTGTAGTCATAGCTATGCATTTCAGAAATCCTTGTTTAATAGTTCAACAATGCTATTACATATCCCAAATATTATGCTACAGTATAAATTTTAATAGATTTACATTTAGCTATCTAAATTTTATATGTAAAATTTTGCTTTGGTTTATCAGTGTATTATTTAGAATTTTTTTATATATGAAACACCTGGCTTTTCCATGCCCCCTACTCGGTATGACAGCTGTTGGAGGAGGGCATGTTTGTTGAAGTGCTTACCCATAATGGGGGAGAAATGTTACTGTATGTGAAGGCTTTTGTATTATATGTTTTAATTTGTCTTACCCATGCCTCTGTGATGAAGTTTTATTTCTTCTGCATATGTAAAAACAACTGTATTTTGAACTTAAAAAATTTACTATACTATTAATTATGTCATATTTAAAAATAAACTTAATCAGAGTAATCTTGATATCTGTGTACAATGGAGCATAATACAAAGTCAGAAGTAATTAAAAAGTCTTCTCAATTTCACCAGAGACAAGAAACACCACTCTAACATGACTGTTGTTAAATCATTTATAATTTGTTTATTGTGAACTATTTCTTATCTTAGTCTCTGATTCTGTTATCAATTTGCATGTTAAATGTCATAATCACAGTTGTCAAATCTCTTTAGTGACTTATAAATTAAAGTTGAACTGCCCATACAAATCTACTAAGGTAATACAG
>PVIA01014039.1:0-28976 GCA_004024845.1 Tonatia bakeri
ATCCTGGGACCTCTAAATCTTGTACCAGCCTGGTGCCTTGTTTCTGACATTCTATTTCTGATATATTGATGAAACCCTATAAATACTGTAGAGAGACAAAGAACTGTGCTCAGGATTTGGAATTTCCCCTGGGCCCGCGCGTAATAAAGAATCGTGCTCCGCCACCTCTCCTGCGTGTGAGTTATTTCTGCAACACTACAACATGGGTGAACCTCAAAAGTGGTTGCTAAGTTAAAACAGCCATCTACAAAAGGTCACCTGTTGTATGATTATATTGACATGAAACAACCCGAACAGGTAAATCCATGAAGTCAGAAACTGTATTAGTGGTTTCCAAGAGCTGGTAGAGGGGAGAAGGAAGAGTGCCTGCTTAATAGATACAACGTTTCCTCTGCAGGTGATGAGAATATTTTGGAGAACATCATGCAAACATCGCAATGAGCTAAATGCCACTGAACTGCCACCAATGAACACTTTTAAATGGTTTATTTATGAAGTTAAAACTATTTCCTTCTCTAATCGATTCTCTAGAGGAAGAGGAAGGTAAGCCACAAAAATCATATTTTTATTAACTGGGGCATTATCTCTGGCTACTAGAAGTAGAGATGTTAACTACTGAGAGTTAATAACTAAATGTTTGTTTCCAAAACTAGAAAATTAACAGGCACCATGGTGTTAACAGAGCAAGCGTAGATTCGAACCTAGAGTATCTGTGTGGCCCTAAAATCTGTTCTCTAACCAACGAGTGACCTGAGTAACACTCTGTAAAATAAAAACAAAAGGATCAGTAAGGGTTAAATGAGATCTTTCTTACAAAAGAATTTGGAGTCAGAGTCAGTACATTTTATCCAACACTGAGGTTTACGGTAGAAAGCAGAGTGGGTTCATACAAGGGAGAAAAACAATAAATTAGAAGAACTTAGACTTAAACATTTTTAAGTCTGACATATATTTCTTCCGTTATAAAAAGCCAACACCCTTGCATTGTTATCAAAAACAGGATCGCTTTCGGGAAGATTCGCAGCCTCTGCCTCCTGACACCTGCGTTCAACTGTGCCCTCTCAGAGGCCCCTCCGTCCAGGACTCTCCTGCCTCAGTATGTGACAGACAACCCAGGAGGAATCTGTTCCTCGGCTTCTGAAACACTCCGTTCCAAAGGAGCCCCTCTGAAAGATCAGGGCTGACATTTAATCATCTTGGTCTCTGTTTAATGCTGGAAAAGAAAGCAGCTCAGTTTCTACACAGATAGCAGCTCTTGTCAAACACTGTTTAGAAAGAACACTTTTCTTGTGAGGCCAAGATGAAAGGGCCAGAAATGTCCCCAAACTTTTAAGGAAGTAGGAAATGTGTTATACAGCTAACAGTCACAGCCTCAGAATAAGCAGCAAGTCATGCAGAGCCAGGGTCAAGAGAGTGACCAGCGTTATCCTATGTCCTTTACCCTGCTGGACAGGGGGCAAGCTGGAAAAAATAAATAGGTCATTGGATGTTACTCTCCTATGTGACAGACTGTATGAATAAATGTTTGCTATATTCTTTTAGAATTTAAGCTCTGAGAAGAGTGGTTTGTTTATTTGTTTGTTTGTTTGTTTTTGGTTCCTCTGGCTTTTTTTTCCCCATGTCCATATGGGCAGGTACAAAGGATCTTATTTATATATAATTAGCTTTTCAAAAATAAGGATTATTTTATACTCTCTTTTTACAAATGATGTATCAGAGAGTCATCAGGACTCAAGTAAATATTTCCATCAGTCAATATCTTAATAATCAGCAACAGAGCAGCTGCCATTTGCTCTCCCGGGGGCTCTGTCCACGCTCTGCTGGCCTCATGTCATGCAGTCCCTACATGATTCCTACGATACTGGTGCTGTTATTGTCTTCATTGTGCTGACCATCATGGCCTCAACACGCACCTGAGCTTGACTGAAACTTGGACAGGTTTTTTCCTGAATCTAGGTCCCTGACCTGTCTCTTTTCTCAAAGCATTTACTTCAGAAAATTTGTAATCCTAAATTCTTTCTCTCCCACTGGACACAGAAGTCTTCTCTCAAGGATCTGGGAGCCATTCCTTTGAAATGCAGTATCCTCAAGAAAGATAGCACCCCCATCTCCCGGCCTCCGAGGGAGGGCAGCAACCTAAATTCTGCAAATGTGCCAATTAGCAAACACAGACGCCCGCATCACCTTGAACAACCTGCCCACCCCCAATGCCCTTCTGTTCTTATCCACTAGCTCACTCCAGCACTCAAAAGCTTTCCTGCATCTTATTTCAGCAGAGTGCAATTCAATCTCTCTCTCTCCCCTATTACAATAGCCTCAAAGAACATTTTCCCTGCCTATTTAACCCTGTTCAGTACATTTTTTCTTTGACAGCTCAGGTGAAGAAACTGACCTGTATGAAGTTTTATGTCTTAACTTGCTCCCTTAGCTGTGGGGCTAAAACTCAACCTTTGTTATATAGTAAGGGCAAAAGAAGATGCCCAGAGGGAACTCTCTGAGCTCTCTGTCCTTCGAGGGAGAAACTGATGACAACCAAAGACGTGCTGCAGGAGACAGCTCAGACTCTGTTTCTGTCCCGACGCCTCTGGGTGCCCTTTGATGCAGGATGAATAACTGGGAGTTCGCCTGCCTCTCTAAGTCCTGAGGTGCTATGTGCAGACGTGGGGGGGACATGAGACAGGACACACTCTCCTGGCCTCCTTATTGGGCCCTCCCAGAGCCTTGAAGGTGCCAGCTTCTCCTGTGACCCTAATTTCCAGTGACAGCCCCAAGAAAGGTCCAGGGGCCCCTTCAGGAGCCAGCTGCCCCCTCACAGCTCATAACATGGAGGTGGGGGTTGGTCTTTCAGAAGACTGGGACCCATTCTCCACTTGGTTAACCCCATGACCCTAAGTCATGAGGAAACCTCTCTCTCTCCTTCTCTCTCTCTCTCTCTCACACACACACACTCAAATATACACACAGTTTAATCCCCACAACCTCAAAGGGAAGAACTGGCTCCTTCTACCCTCAATGTCTACCCATACACTTGCAACCTTCTGACCATCTACCAACAGTACCAGAATTTTTAATTAATAAATTACAAATTTATTTAATTTGTCCTCAGCCTCAGAAGAAGAAATAAGACATTTTGTAAGTACCATGGATTTGGATAAAACTTTATAAGACTTTGTACTATTTTCCTGAATGTCAAAGCTTCTACCCAGACACCCCTCAGCTGCGAGCCCGGGTCCCTATGGGGAACACAAACCCCCAGATGTTTCTCCCACCCACCCAACTCTGACCCCCAACCTCATAGGTGAGTCGTCATCTCAAGCAGCAGAATTTTCAGAATGTTTCTATTGGAAAATCCAGAAAAGTTTCAGCCTGAAATGACTGCAAAATCTGGGCCTCATGAAAAAAAATGACAAGACAGGCAAACCTTTGCATGGTCCCAGAGTGCCATCTAGGGTCTAAAAGTTGAAATGAACTTTTCTTCATCAAAAAGCCACACAGTGCCCCAGGATGCACTTCCTCATTCTCTTCCTGGAGCAATCAAGCCAGCTGGTCAATACATCCACATATGTGGCCAACTAAGAAGGATGGGAAACCCTTAAAAGGTTTAAAATAGAAGAAGGAAATAATTTAACTACATATTAAAATGAGCCACTAATACTGTGTAGAAAACAACCCTAACAGTACAAGCGAGATACTGGAACAATTCAAGCAAAAGCCAATTACAGGTTGCAGTCAGGTAAAGGAAGTGACATTCTGGATATATTTTGAAGAAGAGCTGACAGGATTTTCTGAAGGGCTTGATGTGAGGGGAAAGAGAGGAGTCAAAGACAACACCAAAGTGTTTTACCTGAACAGCTAAAAGAGTTGTGTTGTCATTTACTAAGTTGGGGCAGCCTGCATGAATCTCAGTCTAAGTAATCCTGTAACTATAGCAATGACGTCCTATTCTCACGGGCTTGGACTACATCAACCGAAGGCACCTCTCACTACCATATGGGCTGCTCGTTGGGGGGAAGATGCGTGAGACTGTGCAGATGTGTCCATGGCAACCCATCAGGACCATCAAACATGCTCAAGCACTTAGAAGGTTTTTCTATAGCAACTGCTCAGAAAAACACACATGAGTCACTCTGTAGAGGCCTATCTGGCAAAATCAGCCCAGATCACAGACCAGTAGGTTGTGGCCCCACTTCTCTGAGGGCAAGTGGCGAAACAAAAACTCAACAAAAACACAAATCCCAATAACTCCTAACAGCCTCTGTGTGAACTGCAGCTAGCATCCATAAAGTGGTTGATGGCCTCGTGGATAATGGGTCAGTTTTTGTCGGATTCTTATCCCAGATGCATTCAACAGCTCCTAAGTGCTCCAGATAATTTGGGGGCAGTTAGGAGATCCCCCTCCTCTCCATCTGACCTGTGGGCATGATCTCCTGCAGCAGAGGCAGCATTAGCAATGACAAGACAAATAAAAAGATGCCCTTCCTCTAAGGTTTAAAGCTTAGCCGCTCTGACTCATAGACAGACCCAGAGGTGGGCCGCATGTTTTCCTCCCAGCGCTGCTGCCTGAATAGCTCACTCAGCCTCTTACGTTCCAGAGGGACAGGAGCACATGCTGCACGTGCAGAGGAATCACTTCGGATGTTCGTTTGTTGTGATATTTATGACGGACCTGTATTTTGTGCCTGACACTGCACTGGATTCTCAGGCTGGAGGACAGGACAGTCAGTCTCTGCTTCAAGGAACCCAGTGGAAGGAAAAGCCAAAATGAGAGATAAACAGATCTTTAAACCTGTGTACTAAGATTTTATTTGTGAAATTAAATGAAATAATATGTACTTCATACTCTACTTAGAACATAAACACTCATTAAATATTCATTTTACCCAAAATCTCAGTTCAATATATTTTACCAAAATTAAGAAGAGGAGAAAAGTGAGGCCTCCTCCTCCCATCCCCATTCCCCTCCGTGTAACTCATTCTCCCAGTAACCCCGGGTCTTGAACCCTCCATTCCGATCTCTCCTCCATCCCGTCGGCTGTCTGGTCCTCTCATCTATCTCTAAAATGTCTCTTGCATCTCTTCCCTGTCTTTGCTTGCTCCCCATTACCCTATCTTTCTGACATTTCAGGCCACAGCATTGCTGTGACATTTCAGACTCTTCACCACAGCCCCCCAGCCACCCTCTGCATCCGTCCAACTGGGTTCTCACCGGCCCTGAAGCCCCTCCACGTGGCCACGGCCAGGACCCCTTTTCCTGCTGTCTTTACCAGTAGAGGTCTTGTCATTTTTGAAGCTTATGTCCTCCATAAAAACTTTTCTTATTTCCCAAATTGGATGTGGTATTTTTTGTCTTTGAATCTGCCTAGAATTTTCTTCATATGCTGTTTTGTTACTTCATGTCCTACAATTGCATAATTCTTTTTCATCTCCTCCCTGCCAACTTGTACATTTCCTCAGGGTCTGTTCTGTGCCTCATTTAAGAGAGGAAGTGGAGCAGCTATTGGTTAACAGCATGAGCTTCAAATTCGAATGTTGGGGTTTAAGTTTTGACTCTGTTACTTGCTAGCTGAGTGAAATCTGGCAGCTTATACCCCTTGTACCTCATTTCTTCATCTGTAGATTTGTGGTGTTTTAAAGAGTTAATGCATATAAACCTGAGGTTGGCACCTGGCACAGAGAATAACAGACTATGAAAGTAGAGTTTCCCTTTCTCAGCTTCATTTGACACATAAAAACAATAGGTGCCATATTCCACAGCTGGAACATCACACAGGACCTCCAAAAAGGAGATGGAAGACAATAACCATCCACTTCCATCTCTCAAGATGTCTGGAGAAATTAACAAGGAAGGAAATGAATGCAGAGAGATTTTTAAATGGATAGATGGTATGTTGAGAGAAAGAAATGGGCGCCTACCCTTTGTCCTCAAGTCCACAGTGGGAGGCCTCAGGGCGACCACCCAGGAAGCTCACATGTCCTTCACATCTGGAGAACACAGTGGCCAGTGCACGTCACTCATCTAAGAAATGTGAAGCCGAGCCTTGGGACTTGCCAGAAGCTGACGACAGAGGAACAAAGGTGGGGAGGCTGAGTCAGTTTGTCAGTAGGCTCAGAGTTTGTGAGAACAGAGAAGCGTGTTTCTTTAAATGAGAAGTGGGTCAAGAGAGAGAGAAGGAGCACAAGAAAGTCACCCAGCATTGGACTGTGTTAGCACCTGCCCAAGAGAGTCCCCTGAGGGAGAAAGAAGGAACCACTGGATGGCCAGGCACTGAGGAAGGATGAGCAACAAGCTAAAAGAACACCTCTGCCACACCAAGGGAACTACAGGCATGTGGCCCCAGTTTCTGGAGGTGGGATGGTGAGGTTCAGAAACTACAATGAGTAAGATGGCTGAAGGAAAAGGAGAAGCATTAGGGGAGGATCAGGGGGAAGCTCCCCACACGCCCTTCTCTAACTGCGTTTCTGTCAGGCCTGTGCTGAGGGAAGAAGCCTCAATGGTAGATCAAGTTCGACATTTTTACTATAACAGGAATGTGCATTTTAATTACTTGTCTTACCTAAACATAACCAATGACTTAGGGGACTATACAGAAGCAAACGTCAAGGTGCTTTATAATTGCATCCAATGTGTTATGCTCATTCAAGGTTACAGTTAAACAAGTAGTCAAGCACTGTTAGCTATTTGTATCACTTTTGTTCCCCTGTGTGTTTTAGAGTATCTTGCACATAGGAGATGCTCCTTTATTTACTTATCCTTTCAAACAGTTACAGAGCAACTGCTATGTGCCAGCCTAATGGCCAGGAATGAGGGATTCAGAAGTGACGATTAATAGGCTGCTATGACAAAAGGCTAATGAATCTCTAACAGGTAACTAGAAAAATGAAAGCACAGAGCATAAAGTACTCTGTGGAGATGTGTAAAGCGCCAGTGGTGTAGAAGAAGTGAATACTGCCCAGGAAGGTGGGGAGGTGATATAGTCACAGAAAACACTGAGCTGCTCAAAATATGTTTGTTAACTTTGGAAGTCTGCCATCTTGAAAATACTTGAATTTAGAGGAGGCACAGAACTTGGATGGTCCCCATGGTGAAGGCCAAGGAAACGCTGGTAGAGAAAAGCTGAGTTTCTCTCCTCCAATGTGCCAAGAGTAGGGCTGTTGCTCTCAGACACAGAGCCAGGTGCAGGGCCAGGGCAAGCCATTGGCTTCTGCGGAGGGAGAATCCTCACCACCAGGAGACCAGGCTGGCAGGTGGGCTGGCATTTCAGAGGCACCTGGGTGCCTCCTTTCAGGCACCCAGAAATGCTCCCCTGCTGAATTGCCTTAAAATGAAATACAGACTTATTAATTGTTTCATCCTAAGGGTCTGGTATACATTAAAGTGCAAATACCTCTGCAGAAGGAGTAAATTTTTACATTTACACTTGCATATTAGCATAAAGGAATTATTGGACTGCTTTCTGAGGACAAGTTTTGATATAGAAAAGGATGGAAATGCATGAGACCTCAAGGTAGCAAAGGGAAGAAAAAGGGCATTTTTCTCAGGTTCTCCAGACAACAGGCTCTTCAACTCTAGGACTTGCATGCAAGAGGTTTGCAAGGGATTGCTCTGGGGAATAAGAGCTGTGGGGGATGAGAGAAGCAATATTGGACACAGCTGTGACAGAGGCATTAGCGTATACTCCTGGAAGCTCTAGAGTTGGGACCACCCTTCAGAATCGACCCAGTTGAGGCAAGGAGGCCAAGCTTTTACACCCATCATTTACCAGTCACTGGCTAAGGCTGCCTGTAGGGGTGTAAGCTTGGCAAGGCAGCTTTCTTCTGCCAACGGCAACTCCTGGAGAAGGACTCAGCTATGAGCCATCAACAAGTTGGGGACATGAGCGCCTCTGTCTAGGGGCCCACCACAGTGTCCACCACAGGCACCACTGAGGCCAATAGAAAACAGATTAAGTCTGCAGCTGAACATAAACTTCCCCTATGCTATCATTTCACCCACTCTAATAACTGATTTCTCTATTCATCTGAAGTCCTCCAACGGTCCTATCTGTTGACAGTTTCTCCTAGCTCCTGAATGTTGAAGTATTTCCTCAAGAAAACAAGTAAGAAATGTCATTTACGTGTCTTAGAAATAACATACTGCCTCAGTTTCCCCAAGGAGATCAAGAGATCAAAATGAAAATGAATCAGAGAGTAAAGCATGAAGTTTATTGCCCCCCCCCTGCTCAGAAGTATCCTTCTGAGGACTAACTCATGACATGCCAGGTAGCTGCTGGTGCTCAAAGAATCCTTCATGTCTATAACTAGCATGCCTTTGAGTTATTATTTCTAAACCTATAGGCCTCTGGGTGTCATTGAGGAGCTTCACTGGCCAGAAATTCCCACTGTACATTTTACAGTTCTCTAACACCAAGATACTGCAGCAGCCCTTCCTGGGCAAACAATGCCTGCATCCATTTATTTGCCAAACAACCATTTCCCTGTGCCTACTCTATGCCAGCAAATGTGGTGTGCATTTGGGATAAAAGATTAGGAAGACATACAGCAGCAATTTGGGAGCTCAAAACACTCGCATAGAAAATGTGTGGGTGGGACTCAATGCTAGCAAGCCAGACACTACCCACTTGCTGGGCAGGCAGGCATCCGTGCAACAGTCCCAGCAATCCATTCTTCCAACAATGCACAGAACTCTGCCACATTATGCCAACACCCCTTGCCAAATTCTCAACAGGAAACACTATCACCAAGCAGTGATGTGATTCCTCTGAAACAGGGCAATATTTAAACTTCTCTGTCTTAGCAGGGAGTTCTTTGTGTTTCCTACAATTGGCTCTATGATGGTGAGTTTCCGTTCTCCACACTGTCAAGTAAATTGTACCCTTCACGTCAGGCCTTTTCTTCCAAGGTGATGTCAAGCTGTTAGAGTCTACTCCACCAGAAACAAAAACACTGAGATTTGGCAGTATCTGAGCAGAAGTACTGCCGCATCTCAAACTGCAGCTCCCCAGAATAAGAAATTAGAATTTATAGCTGCCTGTTCACCTTCCCAAATTTTCAATCAATAATTAATCTGTAGCTCCAAACAATACCATTAATGTAGGCCATAGAAAATGTAATTTTGCACTACTCAAGTCACCCACTTTGGATATTTAAATTATTAAAACCCCTTATTTTCTAGAAAAGAGAATTTTTTTAAGTTCTTTTTTATTTCCATATTGTCCTTAAAGAAATTGCTGAGTAACCTCTATCAGGTAAGCCTATCAATTACTCAATTGTGCAAGTGTGTGTTCAGTGTAAGTCTGTGTGATGCGATGCGTTGGGTTCTCCTCAGGAGAGAAGACCAGATAGCTCAGATGAAGCCCCATGATGGAAGGCCGAGGAGGCCAGGATAAATGATTTGTACTTCATTCTCTAGAAGGTGAAGCGCTAATGAGGCTTTCTGAGCAAGCAAAAAGCTTGATGAAAGGAGCATTTTGGAAAGAACAAACAAGAGAAGAGGGCACAGGGGGAGCTAAAGTGAAGTCTGAGCAAACTCTAGAATATGACCTGTTTCCAGAGGACAAAGATGGCGGTATATAAAAAGAGACAGAAAGCAAAGGTACAATAATAGAAGGAATTCAAAGAAAGAAATTTAATGTCTTTGGATTCTAATTTTTTTCCTGAAACCTTTTTACCTGCTCTATCACTTACTAGCTGGATTACCTTGAGGAAGTTAATTAGCCTCTCTAGCCCTCAGTTTCCTAAACTATAAAATGAGGACACTAATAGGACCTAATGCACAGGTAGTAATGTTATTATTACCATGCTATTAAGTGAGGTAATATATTGTTAGAGGCGAAGAATAGCACAATGCTAGCCACATTGTAAGTGTTCGATAAAATAGAGCTAATACTATTTTTAGTCAAGATACAAATGACATAAACCTAGTTTTTTCCTTTTGGATAATATTCAGCCTTTAGTATTCACCACATTTTTAAAAGTTCCAGATATATTTTATTTTTTAAGTATTTTTATTGATTATTCTATTACAGTTTTCCCAATTTTTTCTCCCTTTATCCCCCTTCCACCCTGTCCTTGCAACTCTCCAGCATTCCTCCCACCCTTAGTTCATTTCCATGGGTTGTACATATAAGTTCTTTGAGTCCTCTGTTTCCTATACCATTTTTTATCTTTCCCCATCTATTTTATGCCTACTAATTATGTGTCTTTTTCCCTGTACCTTTCCCCTCTATTCCTCCCTTCCCACTTCCCACTGAAATCCCTCCATGTGATGTCCATTTCCCTAATTCTGTTCCTGTTCTAATTGTTTGCTTAATTTTTGTTTTCATTGTTTTTCTTTTCTTCTAGGTTCATTTGTTGATAGTTGCAAGCTTGTTGTCATTTTACTGTTCACATTTTTTTTCTCCTTTTTCTTAGATAAGTCCCTTTAACATGTCATAATAATGGCTTGGTGATGATGAACTCCTTTAACTTGACCTTATCTGGGAAGTATTTTGTCTGCCTTTCCATTCTAAATGATAGCTTTGCTGGATAGAGTAATTTTAGATGGAGGTCTTTGCCTTTCATGACTTCAAATACTTCTTTCCAGCCCCTTCTTGCCTGCAAGGTTTCTTTTGAGAAATCAGCTACTAGCCTTATGGGAACTCCTTTGTAGGTAACTGTCTCCTTTTCTCTTGCTACTTTTAGGGTTTTCTCTTTATCTTTAATCTTGGGTAACTTAATGATGATGTGCCTTGGTGTGTTCCTCTTTGGGTCCAACTTCTCTGGGACTCTCTGAGCTTCCTGGACTTCCTGGAAGTCTATTTCCTTCACCAGATTGAGGAAGTTTTCCTTCATTATTTGTTCAAATTAAGTTTTCAATTTCTTGCTCTTGTTCTACTCCTTTTGGCACCCCTATAATTCAGATATTGGAGAGTTTCAGGTTGTCCCAGAGGTTTGTAAGACTTTCTTCACTTTTTTGAATTCTTGTTTCTTCATTCCGCTCCTGTTGGATATTTATTTTTTCCTTTTGTTCCAAATCATTGCTTTGAGTCTTTGTTTCCCTCCTGTCACTGTTGGTTCCCTGAATATTTTGCTTTATTTCATTTTCGATATCTTTCATTTGTTTTTTCATTTTTCAACCAAGCTCAGTCAGATCAGTGAGTATTCTGATTACCAGGGTTTTAAATTCTCCATCAGGTAGGTTGGCTATGTCCTCATCATTTGGTTCTCTTTCTGAGGTTATGCTCTGTTCTTTCATTTGGGCCATATTTCTTTGTCTTGGTGCAGCTGATAGGTTGAAAGGGGACAGGGCTTTAGGTATTCACAGGGGCAGGGCAACCCCCTTTGCTGCACTGCGGCACTGCCTGTGGTGGAGGCACCAGAGAGGGAACAGTGTGGCTCACCTGCTTATCTGAGGGAGTCTTGCATGAGACTGGCAGTTGCTCGCACTATAGCAACTGCCCTATCAACTCTGAGTCTCAGCTTCCCCTTAAGACAGCCCCACCCATGCAGCTCGCCACCTCAACACAGCCGGCCCCCACCCCCAGGGTCCATGGACTGGCCACAGTTTTTCTCTGCCTGCCCACCCACATAGTCTGCTGCCTTACCACTGTGGTTGTTCTGATTGATTTTTTCTTTAATTCCTTGGTTGTTGGAGTTCCATGAAGTTTGATTTTCTGGTGCTTCTGGTTGTTTATTGATTTTAGATTAGTTGTTATCCTCCTTTTGGTTGTGCAAGGAAGCAAAGGGTTTCTACCCACACCTCCATCTTGGCCAGAACTCAAGTTCTAGATGTATTTTAAAGAAATGCATTTCTATGTCTTGAAAATTTCCAGAAGATGTACAAAAATGGTAACAGTGATTATCTGGTGGGGTCAGGGTGGGGAGAAGAGAGGGAAGGGGAAGAAAAAATAGTTTTTACTTCACATTCTTTAGTTTTGGTGGAATATTTTTTACTATGTGCTTGTACTATCTATTCAAGAAAATAATTATTTATAAAGGAATACTCTGTGGCCACATAAGAAATGAATTAATATGATAACTACATGCTTACACAGGGTGAAAATAATAATCATAAAAATAACGTGTACTGAACACTTATGGGCTTGGTGCCGTTTTAAGCTCTTTTGCATAAACTCACTTCACGAATCCCCACACCGCCATATGATGTTAATATGATCAGTCTTCTCAAGTACAGATGATATGTTATTAATATCCCCAAGGCACAAATAAGATACAACGAGTTTGAATAACTCACTAGAGTTACTGAGCTAATTAGTAGCAAAACCATGACGGCAACCCAGGTAGCCCATCTCCACAGATTTACATACATATCATCTAAAAAGACTTTTTTAAGTATCTGTGTAGACTAAGGAGACATGAGACCACCTACAATGTGGGGTCTTAGATTAGATCCTGGAACCAAAACAGTCCTAGAAAACTGAAGAAATACAAATAAAGCCCATACGGACAGTAGTATTGTACCCATATGAATTCCTTGGTTCTGACAAGTGTGATTATATAAGATGTTCATATTTGAAGAGGCTAAGTGAAGGAGAACTCCTTCTACTATCTGTAAAACTTCTCTGCAGATTTAAAATTATCTGTGAAAAAAATTTTTTTAAATTTTATTTTAATCATTGTTCAAGTACAGTTTTCTGTCCTTTACTCCCAACCCAGCCCACCCAACCATCCCTTCCTACTTCCCTCCCATTTCTACCCCTCTAGTTTTTGTCCATGTGTCCTTTTTATTTGTTTCTGTAAACCCTTCCCCTTTTCCCCTGAAATTCCCCCAAAATTTCCTCCCCTCTCCCCTCTGGTCACTGTCATCCTGCTCTCTATTTCAGTGTCTTAGGTTATATTTTTCTTGTTTTATTGTTTTGTTGTTTATGTTCCTGTTAAAGGTGAGATCATATGGTATTTGTCTTTCACCACCTGGCTTATTTCACTTAGCATAACGCTCTCCCATTCCATCCATGCTGTTGCAAAGGATAGGAGCTTCTTCTTTCTTTCTGCTGCATAGAATTTCATTGTGTAAATGTACCATAGTTTTTTGAGCCATTCATTTACTGATGAGCACCTGGGTTGCTTCCAGCACTTGGCTATTGTAAATTGTGCTGTTATGAACATTGGGGTGCATAGGTTCTTAAAAATATGGAACGCTTCACGAATTTGTGTGTCATCCTTGCACAGGGGCCATGCTAATCTTCTCTGCATTGTTCCAGTTTTAGTATATGTGCTTCCAAAGCAAGCACTAAAAAAAAATTTTTTAAGCCTTCACATAATGACAGCTACCAAGAATGGGCGCAATTTCAGAAAGATTCTTCTCTGAAGGGCGATGCTCACTTGTTTTCAAATTCTGGCCTGTTCCCATGCTGGATCAATTTAGACCAAGCTCATGGCCCAGCGACTTCCCCCATCTGAACAACCTGTTGACATCTCTGATATTTTTAAAGCATTGACAGATTGAAACCATTTTGCTAGAGAAGAATAACGTAGTTTTTTTAAGATTTTATTAATTTATTTTTAGAGAGAAGGGAAGGGAGGGAGAAAGAAAGGGAAAGAAACATTGTGCAAGACAAACATCAGTTGGTTGCCTCTTGCATTCCCCCAATAGGGGACTTGGCCTGCAACCCAGGCATGTGCCCTGACTAGGAATCAAACCCGTGACTTTTCAGTTTGCAGGATGTCACCCAACCCACTTAGCCACACCAATCAGGGCTAATTCTTTTTTTAAAATAATAAATATATCTAGTACCAGAATATGCTGAAACTACTAATCTTCCTCATATCCAAATTAAATGTCAGAATCCAAATAGAATAAAACCATATTTTCCTGGTTCTTCCAAGATGTTGCAGTTTCATTTCATATGTGTCTGCTCTGCACCTGCCAACTGAATTATTGAATGTATGAGGGTGAAGCTAAGCCAGAGCTACTGATCAGTGAAATTGGGTGCAACTGGGTGGAAGAGCTATACTGCGAGACTCCAGCAAAAGGCAACATCACTCAAAATGTGGAGGATCCTGCTGTGAAAACATAACATTACTTGGATGCCTGGATGCATAAGGCTCAGGGGAAAGGTTATTTTAGGAGCCCTGTGAGACTTCTTTATGATGCTGGGTCCATGCTCTTCAGTAAAACAAGACTAGAGTTTAGAGGAAGAGTAGTCTAACTATGGAAGTGGAGATTGTTTGTCAAGATGTTGTTCCATCAAAACCCACTTTCTAAGGAAAAAACTTCAAAGAATTTTTTATTTGCCTTTAGAGAACAATCTAATTTCACAATGTCATATTTAACCAACATCATAAGCAGACACTCAAAGCAAAGTAAATGTTGAAATGTGTGGATAATCCTAAAGTGGCAAATTACTCTATAATATTCAGCTGGGGTTGGTGAAGCATTGAATGCGTGGGATTTATCCTCAGCTTCCTACAGCCTGGGGTGTACTCTAGAGATTATAAGCCCCTGGGAAAAAATGCTGATGCACTTACTACTGATTTTGCTTTCAAATCAAGACAGTCAAAGGCATATGTTGCTGTTCAAAGTCTCAGAAAACTCTGTGAGAACTTATGCAGCCAAGTATAATTTTTTTAATGTGAAACCACATTACACTTTTTTGTAACCTGTAGGTCATTTACAAAAAGGTTTTCAATTGGGTTCCCTCAAAGCAGACCATGAGATGAGAAGAGCTCATGTGCAAACGATTCATCTGGGGAGTGTTTCCAGTGGTAACCAGCCAGGAATGGGAGAAGTAGGACAGCAGAGCAGAAGCCAAGCAAGGATGAGATTTCAGGCAAAGTCCCCCAGAGGGTAGCTTCATCCAGATCCTGAGGGCAACTCAGAAGTGTAAGCTACTCCCCAGAATTTGTCCTGATTCAAGACAAGGTTGGTTCTGACTAGGCATCTGCCGGTCATGGGCTAACGCACACCCTGGGTTCATGTAAATTCCCTGGCATTTCTGATGTGCAGGCAGAGCATCTCCAGTCCTGGAGGGCAGGTCTCCTTAGAGAACCGCACTGTGGGCAAGAGAAGCAAGAGCACACAGAAGCCAGGGATGAAGTGCACAAAGGATAAGAGGATACAAAATGTTCTGGGTGGAGCTGGCAGAGCACCACCATGTCTGTCGCCATTAGAGAATCTGGTATTCCCATGCCACAGGTTACAAAAGATTACTGAAAAACCTGACTCAGAAAAGCAAGGCTCCTGCTCGACACCTGCATGTAGCTTGAGATCCCAAGTTTCTTAGCAGAGCAGAATAATCAGTGTTGTTTTTTCATTGTTTTCCGTTGCTTCTACTTCCATTTTTAATTTCAAATTACTGTTAAGAACATGTATCGTATACTTGAAATTTGCTAAAAAAGTAGATCTTGAAAGTTCTCACCACCAAAAAAAAAGGGGAGGGGGTAAAACTATGTGAGGTGATAGATGTGTTAGTTAACCTTATTAAGGTAATCATTTAATAATATATACATATGTCATATCATTACATTGTCTACATTAAACTTATATAATGTTATCAATTATATCTCAATAAAGCTGGAAAAAGTTTTAAATAAGTAAATAAATTATAAATTATTATGCATTTTGTATCATTATTATTGATTTGGTTTGCAGTGAGTTATTTGGTTAACCCTTTGGTACATAGTAAAGACTGTTTGCATTGATAGTACTTTGAGCTATAATTTTCCAGTATCAAGACTACTATTAATTATTCATTATGAGGAAGCAGTAGATAAATTGTCATACACCTATTGCTAAAGCACATGTTTAATCCCCCAAAATGTACCCGTTCGGTGGCTCATCAATACCATCTTTTTCAAAAACAGGGACTGGGGCAAGGGAGTGATAGGGAGAGTGGGGGAATGGGGCCAGAGTCTATTGTTCCTCAACTACTTGACAGCTATTTTTCAAAGGGGCAATCTTGAACCCTGGGGCATCAAGCTACCAATTACACCATCACTGTCTGTCAAGAAATCCTTGCTTCAGAAAGGAAAGTACTAAATTTTGATAGAATACCATAGGACACCCATTCCCCAAAGAAAAACCATTAATATTTCTGGGTCCTCTCTAAACTTTTGTCTGCTCAAACTAAATGAAAAATATACTTCTGAAAAACTCCTAAACCAAGAGATAACATCACCCCTACTCCACCACAAATATTTGAAACTATTATTTTCTATACCAACAATTTATAATGTGAACATGGAAGAAATTCTAGGTGTTATCTATTATGACATCTCTTCAATTATCAGTGGAAAAACAGAGGCTTTGAACATTGTGACTGGTCTCTAATATAGTTCTAGTTATTTCCAAACCAGTGATTCCTATATTACTACAACCAAAATTATGCAAATAATCACACTGTGCCAAAGTCACAATTAATGACCAAAGAGAAACATACAACATTTAGCAAGTCAGTTTGAATATCTTGGTTGTATCTCCACAAAACAATTCTACTGCATGAGATCTAGGGTTAAAGAACTCTATTAACAAGTCCTTAGCATTGTAATTAAAATGAATGCTTATCAAATAGGGAGTTTCCAGCATAATTTTCCACTTGCATTCCCACCATTAAGTTAAATTTACCAACTGCACCTGCTGTCTCATTCACTGCTGGAACTTCTTTTAAACAGGAACTATTTTTCCCCTTCACTTATGCCACAGGAATTTTTTAATGGACCAGAAAGGAAGAAGTACAACACAATAACGCAGAAATTAAAATTTAAAAATCAAATGTTTGGGAGGAAGGGGTGAATATATTTCCATAAGGAAATTTAATAAGT
This sequence comes from Tonatia bakeri, assembly GCA_004024845.1. Classification (NCBI taxonomy): domain Eukaryota; kingdom Metazoa; phylum Chordata; class Mammalia; order Chiroptera; family Phyllostomidae; genus Tonatia; species Tonatia bakeri. Next base: position 16,759 of record PVIA01014039.1, read on the forward strand.
TAGAATTTATAAGTTTCCGATGTGTTCCAGGCCATGACAATTTGTTTAAGCGACTTTTGACCATCAGCCACCTACATAGAGTCTCTTGACCACCAAGTCAACCCTGGAGCCCCAACTTGACTAATGGCAGGGCCACAGCCTCTAAATTCATCGTATTCTCCATGACACACACACTTTGAAGAGCTGGCTTTCATTGCAGAGCCTGCACTCTGGAGACCTTAGGTAGGCCCACTTCCTTACATTACAGAGTCTCAGAAATGCCCAATTAAATGACCAGAGCCAACTTGAGATGCTGATTTCTTGCTTTAGGCATTTCTTTGTTCAATTCTCAAGTTTGTCAATGATTTTCCATGTAACTTGTATCCGTTTCTTCATCTATAAAATGGGAGTAAAATTCACTGCTTTACAATATTGTCATGAGGATAGAAATAAGGGTTGGAAGTTGCCTTATAAATGTTCATTATATAGCAGATAGACACGCAATAGATGATAGCTAATAGCAGCGATTTAAATGCTGGTGAACTAGAGAAATGGAGATTGGTCAGAGGCTATTGGGATGCCTCCCTCCAAACATGGCTTGGTTACCTTGCACTGGAAGCCACAATGGGGGAAGTGCTGTTAGTTCCTAGCACATCCATCCACCACTTTACTTCAACTTATTGTACCCTGGTAGTAATAAACTGCCCACTGATGACTCTGCCTTGTGGTTGAAATTGCACCCATTTCAGTTCCACAAATGAGCTCTGTTTGAACCAAGTGAAACAAAGCCAGAGACTGCAGATCCTACTATAAATAAATCAATGACAACAACCTGGACCATCTCATGACCACATTTTTGTCTTCAGCACTTAGCAAATCACCCCTGTAACACATGCAGAGACATCTTTCTCAGTGCAGAACAGAGGAGCTCCACTCCCTTTCGCCGTTGTGGGCGGCAGAGGGATACAGAAGGGTTCTGGGCTTTTGGAGTGCCTATCCTGACTCTACCACTTAGGAACTCTCAAATTAGTCCCGTATTTCCAATATGTTTTATGCAAGTCTACCATACTGGCCTGTATCTAACCAAGTTACTTAGATATCAGTACTCCTTTAGTGCCCAGTTACTTATCTTCTCTCACCTGCTATGTCTTCAACTATAAGATGGAGATACTTGCCAAGCAGGCTTGCAGCAAGGGTTAAAAGAGATTATATAGAGTAATAAGTATGGTATTTTCTTTATATTAACAAATAACTACTACTTCATTGTCTTTATTCGCTGTCATAACTCCATCTTCTCTCATATCTTGAGCATTAATTTTGCTCTTCTCTCTTAAGTTATTTTCATTAAGAGTGAGGACTTACATCACAGATCTGTGAGGCAGAACCTTTGCTACTGCAGCTCTCCTGGGCAGTCTCGGCATCACAGACTCCCCAGTGGGCTAGAGATCCGGGACACCGACATTATAAGCATTCACCTATGATATGCTACAGCCAAGTAAAGAATGCCAAGCCACTTCCTGGATCAACCATAGATTTAGTTTCCAATAGCTCCATCCAAAATTCAACTGTAAGTTTATTTACCTGACTACTTCAGCTTGGAATGAAGTATATATTTTCATTTATATATCTAAATTATTTACTAAGGCTATTCTTTTCCCTTGTATTCATTTCACACTAAGTACTAAAGACTGGAATTTCCCAAAGTGTTTTCCCAGGTTCAAGAAGGCCTCTTAAAAATGACTAGATTTTACCTGTGTCAAGATTAGAGATGAACTGTGTGCTGAATTCATATTTGTTCACCGATTAATGATAATATTAATAATGGACATTTATGGAATACTTACTATGTGCTATGCTTTACTTATATTTATATTTATTTATTAAATCCTCACAGTAATGCTAAGCAGTAGATACTGCTATTATCTCCATTCTGCTGATAAGCAAACTGAAGCAAACAAAGGTTAAGCAACTCACCCAAGATCACATAGCAGGGATTTAAACCTTGTCGTCTACTGCTTCATACTGCCTTTGAAAGATCACAGGAAAAAAAAAAAAACATTAAAAAATGATTCATCTATGCTGTGCCTACATGACTGAGAAATAAAAACAAAAAAAAGAGTTAAAGAATAATACAATACCATTGACTCTTCCTCACAATAGTCAGGGACTATGCACTGAGCACATTCACTCTGCCAGGTGCTGGCTGTTCGCCATTATTTCTGGTTAATTTTGCAATAAACCCTGGGCTGTATCATTGAGTGGACAGAGTGCTGTCCAGGGCTGCAGAGTGAAACACCTGTGTTAGTGCAGCCTTCCCTGAGTTCCCTCCACAGACAATGGTTCCACAGAATTTTGCTTTGGCTGAAATACACTGAGACACCATCACATCCCCATCCCTGTTCCCACCAATCTGCCCAGCATTCCAGAGAGTATATGAGCTCTGGGTCAGACATATCAGTTCAGTCCTCTGACTTATTACAAGATTATCGGACTAGTGTTAGGACAAAACTTAAATAACAGAAAATTACATATAATATAGAGTAATTCATTATAAATAGTCCATAATGGGAACATTATGATGAAGTTTGGACAATCAGTCCTTCCTAACTAAAGATAACTCCTTTCATGTGAACAGAAAAGTAGATCCACTGAATACAGTCTCTCTCTTCCCTGAACACTGAATTAAGTGCTATCAGTTTCTGCGTCTTTGAAAAGCCCTTCATCCTTTGAAGGATTTTACTGGGTTTACAATGGCTTAAGGTAGGAAGTCTTCTCGACTGGGTTGCATCCTCCCTTACATGGCCTCATGGTTTCCCAGAGAGTCTTCCATTATTCATTCAGTCAATAATTACTCAGAATCTGAGGACCTGCTGGGGCTGACACTGGTGGTCTCTGCCCTTGAAAAGCTTACAGTGTACTGGGAGATTTTAAACATATGAACAAGTAAAAAATATGATCATTGCTTTCGGTAATTCCAGGAGCCACAGAAAATTCACATTGTTACTGTCACATTTCTTGATTTCAGAGAGTTTTGGCTCCTCTACCCTCCCCCACATCTTCTATTTTCTTTCCCTAGAACTGCTGCAATATTCCACTTACCCTCAAACCCACTTTCCACCCGTCTCTACAATGCTGTGTCTCGGGATGTGTACAGAGCACATTGGAAGGTTCCCTTGACCTTGGCTTCTTGTTGAGTTCAATTAAATGAGAACATGAACTAGAGACCTTAGAAAAGAAGAAAAAGAAGGAGAGAGAGAGAATAAGGCTGAGGTATTTTCATCAACTCTCTCCTTCAGCATCATAGTGGGGGTAGCTGCAACTCTGAACTGCCAACACAGTTTCTAATATACAACCCTCTCCACACAACCCTCTTTCCCTAAATCTCCCAAATTCTCCCTCTCACCCCACTCCAAATTATGGTAATAATACAGACCTCTAGGTAGCTGATCACCCTAGAGTTTTAGCAAAATCTTTCCACATCTTTGTAACTAGTCCTTTATTGAACTCTCCTCAAATCATCATTTTCAGTGGGCCATCTGTTTCTTGCAAGGACTCTGATTGATATAGCTGCTTGGAATCTCTACTCCTTTATGGCTTATGCAGAGAATTATTCCTGACATTTCATGAAGTTTTTTAGTAAACCTTCTATAAATACCCACAATATGCTTCTCTGTCCAAAATGCAGAAGGTAGAAAGATAACTAAGACATGGGTACAAATAGCTGCATAAGCAGAGTGACCCCCAAATTTATTCTGTTACCTGCAGCAATTTTAAAAAGAAATGAGTTGCTGTTAGCAATAGGTATAAACTACAACTGTCCCAAGTTCATTGTACACATAAACAGGCCACTGTACTGCACTGTAATGGAAAGTGAACAGGCTATCATAGTTGAACCGAGCAGGCCACCTAGCTCAGACTCAAAGTGGGGTCAAGAAAAGGCTTCATGAGGGAGTCTTAAGTCTGTTCCTTGAAGACCCCATCTTTCTGTCACATCCCTGGGACACATCACATTTTTGCTGAATACTTGCCTTGGCCATAGCTGACAGCTGGAGAAACCAGGGCTAAGTACATCCTTATTTCACGAAGAAAATATTCACTCTGACCTCAGAAGTAAAATATTTTTAAAATATATGTGTAAATATTCACACCGTGACAAATACACGTAGCTTGTAAATATACTTTAGTCTACAAATTAAAGAGTAAAAACATTATTTCTTTTTAAATTTTCTTAATTCCACTGAATGATGGGTATAGTATTTGAGTTGATTCAGGTCCTCCTGATCCTTTTCTCAGGATATTGGGGTATGTGTGTCTATATGTACTGGGGTGAGGTTCTACAGTACTAAGGGTATAGAAGCATCTGGTCTTTGATGCCATCATCCATCCATCAATGAATGTGTTTGGGCCCCAAAAGTCACCCCTGAACTATATCTACCCACCTCTCTGATACTTGGGTATCATCTGGGGCTGGACAAGGGGAGGGCAGGCAGGGAGCAAGACTCCTCTGTGGGCCTGACTGGTTCTGGTACACTGGCTACTCCTGTCACAGTCAGGAGAATCTTCACCATGCCTCTTCCAAATCTTTGCCTTTGCACTGGGGCCCGTGATACTGAGCCTCACAACTCAAGATTTCTTTCTGTGTTACCATGGTCTTCTTCATCATTCCTTTATGGAGGAAATCAAGACAGACTGCTTAGTTGCCCAAAAGAAGGAAGGGTGACACTAACAGGCAACAACTGGTGGAAGAAAGAGGTGAGGCATCCATTACTATATACGACATTTTCCCACCCAAGGTTTGTTGAGTGATCTATATGCCCAAGAACTGGAAATAGAGAGATGAATATAAGAAAGTGCTTACCTTCTAGATGTTCAGAATCTATTAGGAACCGTAGAGCCAAAGAAATACTTTCTCCAATGTAATGAGTACTTTTGGAGGAATGGACTTTCCAAAAGCCTAGAAAACTGTATGAAAAATATTACTCATGGTTTCATGGGTAATAATTCTGCTTTCTCCCTCATGTGCTGTTCAAGGACCAGGAATGCTATAAATGTTATGTACAATTTTTGATGTAGCAATAACTGAGGTTTCTAGATCTGGCAAGGCTCTATCTTGAACAGTGTCACCAGCAGTCCTCAGACTTGGAGATGTACAGTCCGCTGGCCTGAAATAAGCCACTGCCCTGGCTTCTCTGCTGAGCAGTGAGAATTCTGCTTCAATAATCACTTCAGAGTATACATTCAACACCCTGCTATCTTCTAACAATAGTTTACTTACAAAAGAACAGAGTTGGGAAGGCAACCTGAAAACGTCTGCTGAGTTATTAGTAATGAAACTGGCATTGATATATTCCCCAGCAGACTGAGGGGTGGACAACATTCCTCAGTCTATGGGGTGAGGAAGCTACTTAACTCTCAGCTGGTTCCATGTTAGACCTGCTTTATGTAGGAGTTCATTTTTCAACTTGTTATGAAAGGAAAAGTGGTTAATATATGGTCATTTTTCACTTTCTCTCAAGAAAATCATTAAGGACTAATATTTTTATGACATGTTTAGAAGATTTCAATGCACTCTGTGCTGTAGCAATTTAATGTGAAACCTCAGAAGTGCACAAATGGACATTTGGCTACATTTGCAGATAGCGAACTGCTATTACCCAGGCAATATTTAGGATTAAGTGCCATATAGTCACCAATTTATATTCACAGATAGAGTCTGCTCTTAGTCGTAAAATGACAGTGGCAGCTTATGACCCACGTAATCCAACCGAATCAGTAAACCAGCCAGGAACTTGAGTCTAAGAAGCTTCTGCCCTTCAGTCTAAAATATCTGGATGTAAACTCTGAGAAGACATTACCTTAGCTTTAGAACTCTTGTTTGATTTAACCTTAATTCTTTTATAAAAGAAAATCCACCTTTTTTTTCTCTGAGGAACTTCAGTAGTAATGGAGTAGCCAAAGAATTTATATGCATGATCCATGGACATGAATTGGGGGGTAGGGGGGCATTGCTGGAGGGAATGGAGGTATTGGGTGGAGGGGAGCAAAGGGAAGAAAATTGGGGACAACTGTGATAGCATAATCGATAAAGTATATCTTTAAAAAAAACTTAAAAAGCAATATGGTTAACTAAGAAATCTTACTGACAGTTATAGAACAACAAGTGTGAGAGTAGCTGTGGAGGAACTGACACAGTTGAATCATTATAATCTTTGCTGACAAATAAAATGCTAGAAAGGGCGCCCTTGCCTTTGAGTAGTTGCAATGAATCTGCAAGCCTCAGGGGTAGAGGAGCTGAGAGGTAGTTTCAACTATTACAAAAGAAACAGAAAATAATTGGCTGTCCTCTTAACCCCTTCCTGGCTCAATCTGTAAATTTTCACTAGCTAAGGAAAAAATGGTGTCTGAATATTGAGAGGCTTTATCTCATGGAGATAAGTTAAAACTTTCTGATAATATTACAAAAATCAATTATTGTACTGTCATCAGTTTGAAATAAATAGATCAGCCTAAACTTATTGTTCTGTCCTCTGAGTTGGTCCCTAGCACTCTCATTGGCCAAAAATTTCATGGGGATACACAGATTTTATTCAAACTCAGAGGCAGATTTTATAATATAGAACAAAGAAAGAATGAAAGTTACAGGAAAAGAAAGGTCTGTGTATATCAAATCATTAAGACATTGGTTTGTGATTAAAAAATCATAACTAGCTGAAAACATTCCCTGGAAATCAACTCCAGGATAATGGAAAGACCAGGTACAAAAACTTTGGAAGAAAAGTAAAAGCTACAGATTTTTTTGGTCAAAAACCTGATAGAATAAATTCAACGCCAATTTTTAACAACAAAAACTCTAGGCAGAGTATGGAGACAAGGGGAATTCCTTTCCATGGCAAAGGTATCTACTACAGCAAACTAAATAATATGGTAGAAGCATCCTTTTTGAAATCCGTAAAAAGAGGCCTGTTCTCATGCTTGAACAAATCTGAATGAAAGGACATAGGTGCAGAGAGAAGAAAGGGAAAGAGAAAGAGGAAAATGGGAGGAGAGAATAAAGTAAGAGAGAGGAAGGGCGAGTAAGGAAAGGAAGAAAGAAAGAAGAAAGGAAAGAGCATAAGAATAGGGAGAAAAGAAGAGCATCATTTTTTTTTGCAAAGAGTATAATTTTCTATACAGAAAATTCAGAAGACTCTGTAGACCAAAAATGAGGACCAAAAAGAAAGTTCAGATGTCTGATGAACATAAAATTAATATTAAAAAAGAACTACATTTTAATACATAAATCACACATAGGAAATATAATTTTTTTTTAAGATTTTATTTATCTATTTTTAGAGAGGGAAGGGAGAGAGAGAGAGAGAAACATCAATGTGCGGTTGCTGAGGGACATGGCCTGCAACCTAGGCATGTGCCCTGACTGGGAATCGAACCTGCGATGCCTGGCTCGCAGCCCGCGCTCAATCCACTGAGCTATGCCAGCCAGGGCTTATAGGAAATATAATTTTTAAAGGTACCATTTAAATTATTTAATCTATAAGATATTTAGAAATAAATTTACCAAAAGATGTCCCAGAATTGTATTGAGAAAAACACAAAATCCTATAAAAGAACTTAAATTTTAAGTATTTATGGATACCAAGACTCAAAATCTTACAAATATCACACATTACCAAATGACTCTATAAATTAAATGTAACTTCCAGTCAAAAGCTAATAAACAGGCGTTTTCATTCAACTTGACAAGCTTCTTCTAAAATTTATATAGAAGAAACCAGCCACTTATCAGCAAAAAGACAATTTTGAGGGAAAGGGACAATGTAGGTGACTCACCATATTATATATAAAGCCCTTTTCTCAGTCCCTCTCTCCCAGAGCTAGCTGGACCCCACAAAGCATGACTGACCCTAATTGTTTTATGAGCCATATCACCAGGACTAGAAAATTCCTAGAAGTGCCCTGAAGGCTCAAATGCTCCAGAACCCACGACAGAGGACATACCAGAACACATCGACCGGACCCCAGACCCGAAGATAACATCAAAACAAGTGGCAGCCCGGTTGAAACATCCTGCTCCACAGCCGCCCCCATTCCCGGATAAAAGCTCCCAGCCCCTACTCCTCAGGGCTGGTGCGGGTGCTGGTACATTTGTCTGCACAGAACCCTTTCCCTGTCTTGGGAAAGTAAAAATAAAAAACGTTGCTTTCTGCACTTCTCTTTGTGAACTCTTTCACAGCCTGCATCACCAACCATCCTAATGTAAAGACATTATACAGGGATACAGCCATTTTGAAACGATAGTATTTGCCAAGAATAGACCATTAGAGCAATGGCACAAAATAGAGAAATCAGAAATAAATTCTTGCTTGAGTGAACACAAGATTATGTAACACGACAAAGATGCCATCACAAATCAAGGGAGTATTAAATCGATGGATTATTCAATAAATGATGCTGGAACAGTGAATCTGGTATATATCAATAGTGCTCAACAATGTTCAATTTTTCTCTCCTTTGGGACCAACTAAAGTCCACACTTCCATACCACCTTGAAGCCAGTCAGGCCTATGACAGGTTATGACAATGACCTGTGCGCGAAAGTGATAGAAACTTCTGGGACGGCAGGAGTGAGATCTCCTTTGCAGTCTCTCCTCTGGCACTGCTAACAGAGGAGGCTGTGTGTTCTGGAAGAAAACAGCAGAGCCACTTCCGCCTGTGTCTTTGAGAGACTTTTGTGGAGCAGAGACCCAACCCATTGTGCTCACCCCACCCCTGACTGGTCACCAGTGTTGGACACATATACTCAGAAATAAGCCCTTGTTAAGCCATTGAGATTCATAGCTTAATTTGTCACTACAGCATAACTAGTTTACCCTGGCAATGGAAATATCCTAGAGAAAAACAATACAACCAGATTACTACCTTAGGCCCCAAATGGATTTTAATATGATTTAGACTTAGTATGTAAAGGATAAACTGGAAAAAATTTTAGAATATATATAAGAATATCTTTATGACCTTAAGTAAAATTCAACAAAACTTATACCATAAGAAAAAAGATTGATAAATTGAGTGTAAAATTTTAAAACTTCTCTACAACAAAAGATACTATAAACAAAGTGAAACATCGAACTACAGTTGGGACGAGGTGTTTACAACCCATATAACTAAAACAGGATTAGTACCTACTATATATGGAAATCTTCAAAACAATAATGTATGATACCCTGGATAAAGAATATAAGTATTTATATTCTAATAAGTACCATAAACTATATAGATTATATATTATGTTTATTATGTATTATTATTTTAAAAAATAATAATAGTTAACTAAATAAAGTAGATGCAAATGCTTTTGATGAAGGAACACACTTAAAAATGTGACCTGTGACTTTCCCAGTAATCTACTCTGCTCCCAAGGGCTGCATCGTGCCGGAGCTCCAAACCCTTTTTTCTTGTTAATCCAGTCATAATCTTGTTCCTTTTAGGAAAATTTTCCCCCTAATGAGATGTTAAACTCTCAATGCAGGATTTGAAATCTGCACCCCACATGCCTATTCTGCCTACAGGTATTTTTGGCTTACCTGGCATGATACTTTTTCAGATTTAATTTGAATGTCTCTAAGTGAAGCTTCATCATTCACAAGAGGCTCCCCCATTCCTTATAGTCTTATTTTCATTCCACTCACATATTTGTTCCCTGCCTGATCTCTATATGCATCTGAGTTATGCCCTCTACCTATAGGCAGTGATTAGCCTCCATTTTTTTAAATTGATGAGTCTATAAAGTCACCAGTGGCCAAACAATGTGCTATTTGCTGGAGCAACACAAATAAAACATGGTTCCTGCCTTTGTTGGAGTTCAAAGCCTTTCAGAAACACACATATGAAAAAATAAGTTGGAACAGTACTGAGTGCAATTAGAGCTATATACAAGGTAGTTCCAATCACTGGGAGAGAATGAGTAAAGCCAAGGTAGAGGGATGGGAGGTGGGGTGTGGAAGCTGCTTGTAAGCGCTTCTTAGAGGAGGTGATACCTGCTATATTTTGAAAAATAAATTCCCAGGCAATCAAAAGGGAAATGGACATTTCTAGCAGAGGAAACCTCATATTTAAAATCACAGAGGCAAGAAACAGGTGCTTCAGCATGGAGAGCATGTCAAATGTGAGGGGGTGATGGCAGCTGAGGCAGCTACTCAATTACAGTGGGCATGTGGCTCTAACACTCGATAAATGGGTAACTTTGGATAAATTACTTAACCCTTGTGGGTCTCAGCCTCCTCAAGAATCAAATACAGATCATTTCTTCCAGTGATTTAATGAGGATTTAATGTGATAATGTTTGGTTAAATTCTTAGCATAGCACGCAGCACGTGAAATGCTATCAGGAAATATTAGTTTAGTCTGGAGAACAGGGCAGTGCCACAGGCCTTATTGTCACTTCAATGACCTTTCTACGGAGATCTACTGGGGCATTTCTTCTTAATGCTATATCTGCATCTAATTACAGATAAGCATCTGTATTTTCTAAATTTTCAGTGATGAACACATAAGGCTTTCAAAATAATGCATGGCTTTTTTGATAGACACAGACAATATTATTCTAAGATTTACATAAAAAGACAAAGAACTTAATATATGTAAGACAATTCTGAAGAATAAGAATAAAGTTGGAAAAAAATCATTCTACTTAATGTCAAGCTACAGTTGTCAAAAATGTATGGTATTGGGGATTTCCGGACAAGATGGAGGCATAGGTAGTCGCACTGTGCCTCCCCATGCAACCAAAACTAAGGACAACAGAAATTGAGAAATGGAAAACAACCAGAACAGAGAGAAATGAACTGAACGGAAGTCTGACTACCATACATCCAGACCGGTAAGGAGGGGTGGAGACGGAGGCCTACGGAGAGGGATAGAGGGGTCCCGGCAGGAAAGAGCATGGCTGGCAGGCGCGGGTGCACAGGGTGCAGAAAGCAGCTGACGGACCGGTGGCAGACCCTGGGCATGGGAGGCAACGAGCAGACCCAGTGAGTGGTGCAAGGAAGCTGGCTGGCCGCAGTCACACATTGGCGCACAGACAGACTAGGCGAAAACGGGCAGCAACACAGACCGAGCCACCCAGGGCCCCAGCGCCGGGAAACAAAGCCTAAGACCACCGACTGAAAACACCTGTGGGGGTTGAGGCTGGGAGATTCTCTCAGCCTCACAGGAGACTTCTTGGGGAAACCCACAGAGTCTGAGAAAGTGCACAAGCCCACCCACCCAGGATCCAGCACCAGGGGGATCCAGTTTGCTTATGGGAGGGGGCAGGGTGGACTGAGTTTGTGGAGAGTGCGGAGCAGGTGCCATTGTTCCCTCTCAGACCCCGCCCCCACATACAATGTCACAACCCAGCGACTGGGGTGCCCCACCCTGGTGAACACCTAAGGCTCCGCCACCCTTACGTAACAGCCGCAACCAGACCAAAGGAAAATAAAAAATAAAAAAGATGGCTCAAACAGAATTAAAAGCCCCAGAGCCATTTTTTTTAAGTGACCGAGAGATAGCCAACCTATCAGATACACAGTTTAAAGCACTGGTCATCAAGATGCTCACAGCATTGGTTGACTTTGGTCATAAATTAGATGAACAAATGCAGGCTACGATAAGAGAAATGAAGGAAAACACACAGGGAATCAATAGTGAGGGGAAGAAAACTGGGACTCAAATCAATGGAGCGGACCAGAAGGAAGAAAGGAACAACCAAACAGAAAAGAATGAAGAAACAAGAATTCAAAAAAATGAGGAGAGGCTTAGAGACCTCCAGGACACCTTTAAACGTTCCAACATCCGAATTATAGGGGTACCAGAAAGGGAAGAGGAAGAGCAACAAATTGAGAACTTATTTAAACAGATAATAAAGAAGAACTTCCCCAATCTGGCAAGGGAAATAGATTTCCAGGAAGTCCAGGAAGCTCAGACAGTCCCAAAGAGGTTGGACCCAAGGAGGAACACGCCAAGGCACATCATAATTACATTAGCCAAGGTAAAAATGAAGGAGAGAATCCTAGAAGCAGCAAGAGACAAGGAGACAGTAACCTACAAAGGAGTTCCCATCAGACTGTCAGCTGATTTCTCAAAAGAGACCTTACAGGCTAGAAGGGGCTGACAAGAAGTATTCCAAGTCATGAAAGGCAAGGACCTACATCCCAGATTGCTCTATCCAGCAAAGCTTTCATTTAGAATGGAAGGGCAGATAA
>PVIA01014040.1:0-28884 GCA_004024845.1 Tonatia bakeri
GAAAGGACAGCAGATTGAGGGCAAGTGTGGCCAAGTGTAGGAGGAGTCGGAAATAGGGCTGCAGAGGAAGTTTGGCGCGGGGATTTAAACCCAGACACGGCAGCCATAGAGGAGAACCACGAGGCTTTGGCAGAGTAGAGGGCACCCACAGCCCTGTGAGAGAGGATTCACCATGTAGATTGAGCAGAAAGTTGCCACTCGGCCAATGCCGAGTGGCAACCCCGTCTCCCCACAGCTCTGTGGGGAGAACTACGTAGATTTAGCTGAGTGTAGGTCTCCTGCATCTCTGAGGGGAGAACCACGCGGATTTGGCTGAGTAGGGACTCCCATGATCCTTCAGAGGAAAGAGGACCACGTGGCTGGACTAGTAGAGAAGAGGACCACGTGGCTGGACTGGTGGAGAGGACCACGCACCTTTGCCAGAGTGGGTTCCCCCACAGCAGTAGTAGGGGGAACCGTCACCCGGTTTTAGCAGAGATTCCAGCGACACGGCTGATAGTGCTGAGAACCAAGAGAGGCCTACCAGCCAAGCACAGATTACTGGGAAGATCCAGACACTGCCTGAGACTAGACTTCTATTTTCCTTTCCTGAGATACGGTACCCCATACTGGGCAAGGGGGGGGAGGAAGAACTGTGTGCGTTTAGTAGGTGTTTTAAGGGACTTTAAGATTTTTGGGATTTTGGTAAAAAATATTAGGTCACTGCCTTAAGTTTTGTATAGCACAAAATAAACGTTTTCCTTTCCTTTTCACCAATCTCTGGCATTGAGAGATATCTTTCCTATATAGCGGCGGACAAGACGGACCCGGATTTCTTTCAGTAAGAGCATCACCCTCCTGGGGCTCCCGGGCCCCCTTTGCTTGTTTGGGTCCTGCTCTGTAACAATGTCACTAGAACTACTAACGTCACAACTGTAAGTAAATAATCTGATTGTCCTTACCTCCTGCTGTCCGCCTGGGATCTCGAACTGCTGGCATTCAGCCCCGTGCAAAGGGGATGTCGGGAAGGGGCCAATCAAAACCGCTGGCTTTTCGGTCTTTGTCTCCGCTGTCACTCTCTTCTTCCAAGTTGCAGGGGGGAAACAGAGGCAGCTTATCAGGGGTCTCAGCAGCAAGGACCTTTGTCCAGTTTCCTAGCAAAGACAGAATTACAGGATAAAAACTTAGTAAAGACAGTTAGAAAAACGCCCAAAATATGCCTACACTTGTTCTATAAATAATAAGCTACATTTGACTAGAAATGGCTGAGCAAGTCTTGAGAGGCTCATTAATATTTTTATAAGGAGAGCCCCCTGTGACATGCTGAGCAGCAAGAAACTTGCAGTGACTTCTGGGCCATTCGAGTGGGCCACTGATAAAATTCCTGTGCACAGCCCTGGCTGGTGTAGCTTAGTGGATTGAGCAAGAGCTACAAACCAAAGGGTCACTGGTTCAATTCCCAGTCAGGGCACATGCCTGGGTGGCAGGCCGGGTTCCCAGTGGGAGTCATGTGAGAGGCAACCACACATTGACATTTCCCTCTCTTTCTCCCTCCCTCCCTTCTCTCTAAAATAAATAAATAAAATCTTTAAAAAAAATCCCTATGCACGAATTTCATGATTTCAACTACAGAACCGTTATCACAATTTTTTGTGTCTGGCAAACCACACTGTTATAAACAACGGGTATAGCGCATTGATGGCTGAAGGAGGGGTTTGAGTTAGGATGAGAACTGCCTGCAGTCATCTTGAAAAGCCAGATTATTCCCTGCTATGTCCCTGCATCATCAGTGTGGTTTTTACGTTGCATCTATCTTACTACAATTAAAAATAATCAATCCCCACTAAGAGCATTGTTCAATTTCTACCCCAAGCGGGGCACTGAGGAGTGGCTATGACCCTGTATCGCGCTTTGAAATGACACACACACACCAGGGTTCACCTCTGCGTTCCCACTGACCTGAGCATGAACTTGGAGAAGGTGGATAGATGCTCAGTCTCCAAAAATGTTTCTTAAACCGAAACATGCATTTTATCTTTCCACTGACTACAGTTTATGGAGGGAGTACCAGGTCTCGTCGGGACTTTGCTGGGCACTTCTGAACACATTCCCAAGGGTCAGGCTGTTTTAACAGACTGGGAATGGATTCCCCAGTCTACCCCAGAGCTGGTAACGTGAAATGGCCCGTGAATATTTGGGAGTGTGCACTTTCTCTACTCCGCACGAATGTTCCAGACAGCACTGCACAAGCGGGCAGCGCCTCTGGTTTCAGAAATAAGTAGCAAATAATCACCCCTCCCCCCATCACTGCACTCATTGGGTTTGTTCCCCACGACGGCGCTTCCCGCAGCTAACACGGACAGCTAACAAAGACCCTGGCTGGTTATTTGGATCCAGCCAGCCAGCTGTGCAACAGAATCGGGAATGTTCTCACCAGGCTATTGGCTTCACACCAGGAACTAGCAGGAAGTTACCCCATGGAATGTTTGGCATGGAAAGGCCTCTCCCATCCTTGAACCTTCCCCCTTGGGGAAGGGAGAAACTTTAAAATGGAGAAACTGAGACCCAGAAAGGGTTAAGGGGCTTGCTGAATAGAAAGAAAACATAGAAAGGGGGAGAAAACACAGGACTTTTTGGGACCAAGTCCAGACACATTTCCATATTTCGTGAGGCTGTCTCACAAAAATCCAAGTGCCTCATGAGTTTCTACGTTGTCTCTGCTCAGGAACCCAGCCAATTTCCTCTGCATGGCTTCGGTTTTAATATGCGCGCTGCCAAAGTGAGCATGTACAAAAACGCACAGTGTTTGCAGCGGTGATTACATCCTGGACTCATCTGTGTGTCCCACTGCACCAGCACACATCACATCATTCTGCAGCACCATCTCTCTGCCGGCCCATCTCCCCCCCTCCTCCGGAGGCCATAAGTTCCTGGACAACAGGGACTGTCTCGGGCCCAGGTCCCAGCACAGCTCCTGACCTGCGTCTGAGCCTGGGTAGACGGTACAGGTGACATCTCCTTAGTCTCAGAAGAAGGAAGGCATCTGAGAAAACTTACGGCACGTGCGAGGGTCCCAGGAAATTGTCAGAAGCATAGTAGAATTCTGCAGATGCCTTGTGAGTTCTTTTTTTATTGGTTTGTTTTGTTTTACTACTTTATAATAAAATTAAAGCCTCATATATATGTCAGGAAGCAGGTAGGTGAATCAAATACTTTAGCATATCCCAAATGTTAGGCATCAGGTCTGCTTTATTTTCACAATTAACTCAGTTGTGTATTGATCCTTTATATGTAGAGAACCTGGGTGGCCCAGCCAAAGATATACCTACCTGACAAGCAAAAGCAATGTTTAGAGAGACAGAGAGAAAAAGAGAGGAAGGGGGAAGAGGGAGATACACACACACACACACACACACACACACACACACACACACATTCATTTGTTCCACTTATCTATGCATTTACTGGTTGCTTCTTCTATGTGCTCTGACCAGCAATACGAACCTGCATCTGCAAACTTGGTGTACTGGGATGATGCTCTAACTGACTGAGCTACCCAGTCAGGGCCAAAATCAGTTTCAAAATAAGCCAAGTCCTTCACTTGTGTTTCTCAAAAACCATGCAGTGGAACTGAACACAGTGCAGAGTAGCCCTTATTAAAAGGACCTTATCTTTCCTAACCACTTCCTTCGCACTCTGCAGTCGCTTCAGTGTTTTCTACACATTCTCAGCACATTTCTGAAACAAAATGATGGCGTGACATGCAAGATTTATCTCCTCTCCAACCTTAAGCCCAAAAAATAACCCTACACTGATACGAAAGGTTTAAGGCTCCATACAGAAGAGAGTAAGAGGCGGGACACAAGGAGACAAGAGATTGCAGCCAAGTTCTGCAAGGCAGTGACCCCACAGAAACACAGAGTAACTACTGAGTGAGCGGAAGTTCCCACCAAGAGTAATGCAGCCAGCATTACACTCTGCAAGGATCTCCGCCTGTCTGGCAGACACACACAGAGGCTTGGGACTCAGAAACGCTTGGGGAAAGTGAAATAGGAGGCTGTAATGGAAAATGAGAAGATGGACATACGGAACAAGGGGACTCACAGCCACTATCCCCTGAGCACCCCGCCTCACACACACATGTGGAAACACGGACACCTGGAAGTGATCCACATTCCCTCCAGGCAGACACCCAGACAACTTCTCTTAAAGCAACCAAATGTTCCAGGGGAAAGAACTCTGAGTTCTGGGACTTGGGGCCCAGGGTAGTGGGCAGCAGCCCACCGGATCTTGCCAAGGCAGAGCCTCTCATCTGGGAAGCCCCCCTGTGAAATGCACAAGGGTGCAACGCCAAGAAGGGAAATTCAGCAATACAGACCCAAATCTCACATGCATTTATGTGTTCTCCAACCAGCAAGTCCACTTCCACGCATCCGTGCAAATGATATACCGGCAGTAATATGAAAAAGACACATGCCCAGGGCTATTCACTGCAGCTGCATTTCTTGTTACAAAAGACAGGACCTAAATGTCACCAGTAGGAATGAGTTGAACAAACACCGGTATGTCCAAACAGAGAAGACCTCTGCAACTGTGAAGACATGAGGAAGCCAAGTACAAGCTGCTCTGGGTTCATCTCCACGAGGCATTGTTTCCATCGATCCATGGGTTGTAGAGAAGTGTGTTAATTAGATGAATAAAGATTTCTGATTGTTTTCCTGTTATTGATCGCTAGTCTCATCCCATCATGGCCAGAAAACACACACTCTTTGATGTTTCTCTTTTCTTTCTTCCTTCCTTTCTTCTTTTTCTGGTTGTTGAAGGATTTTTTTTTTGTATTTTTTTGCTTTTTGTTTTCTTCTTTCCCCAAGATATAACCCATCTTGGTGACTGTTTCAAGGGCACTTAAGAAGAAGGTGCAGGTTAACAGTTGCGAGCGCACAAGACAGGGTTTAATAAAGCTACAGCAATAATCATGCCCTGCCTGTCCTTTTCCACGCGGACCACTGTAAACCTACTCTGGCCCACCCCTGTATATTCTGGTGTTGGGTGAAGTGTCTTCGAGGGTTTTCATTTTATTTTTAACATTTTAACTTACTCTTTATTCTATTTTTTCACATTACTTTTTAGTCCCTTTATGCCCCCCTCCCCCCCAGCAACCCTCACACTGTTGTCCACCTATATTTTCCCAGAATATCTCCAGTATCATGGAGGTCCTCAAAATATTGTTACACTGCAACATATTTTGTGTATATGTATACATAGTGTTTTTACGTTTATAAAAAAACTATCTGAAACAGTATATGTATTATAGTATCACTTTATAAGATTTTACAATGTATATAAACGTGGTATTACTCCATGTATCTATCTGTGAATTGCTTTTCCGGTCAGCAGCACCATGTTTCCCAGATGCATCCACACTGATGCATAAAGATAGCGCACTGCACTTCACTGTCCTGAGTGAGCCTTTGTGGGAGTGACATTAACAGGAGTCGCCATTCTCTCCCTGTTCCCTGCAGTCTTCTCACCTCTCCCCACCCCTACCCCTCCCCACCCCACCCCCGCCCCGCCCCGCCCCTAACTTAGACTCCATACTCCCCCTAAGGGCTCCTCTACTTCTCTGGAATCTCCCCCTGTAATTTTCCTATTTTGCCTTTCTCGGTATCCTGGGAAGCTTTCTCTGCACCTCTTGGATTTTGCTCAGCCAGCAAAGCCCAGCACAAATGCTGCCTCCGAAGTCACCCTTTCCTCCCCAGCTCTGCCACAGCATTTTATGTGAATCTCTGGCATTCTGAGTTTTATTTGGCACTTTGTGTCTTTCCTGCACCATCAGGCATGATTCATGCTATTTTTAAGGATGAGGGCTACGATTTATTCACCTCTGTGCCCCATCTCTCTCTGGATCTACTGAACTCCCAGTATCATGCCCGGAACAAGCTCAGCATTTGATAAAAATCTTCAGATCAAGACATCAATGCGCAAAGCCTGGGGCTTCCAAACAATTCCTAGATAACATTCCCACCCAGCTATGCATGGACTCATTAAGCATGGAACAAACTTCCACAGAGCACTCTATTTTCCTAGAGCAGCTTTTCTGGAGCCAGGCCCAGGAATCCTGTAGTCCATCCTGGCTGCATTACCCCCCTATAAACCAGAAGAGATCAGAGCTCTAATGGGACAGATTTTCAGGGGTGGCAAGTGAGAAGACCAGAGCGCCTGCCTCTCCAGTTGGGGAGTTACCAGAGATCACCTCCAACGTTATGAGATCACAAAAAAAAAAATCAGAATTAATTTATCACTTAGGGTAAGTAGCTCAGGGACTCTCCTTGGCACTGTAAAAACATTTAGCCATAACTGCAGATGCTGGTATTCTTAGGGTTTATTAGGCCTAAGGCTCTGAGCTGAGTGTTCTACATATTTTTTTGTCTTAATTTCACCTATTCAAGAACCTTAGGAAGTAGGAACCATAATTAGCAGTACTGTTAGTATTATTGGTATCACCATCCTCATTTTACCAATGGAGAAACTGAGGCTCAGAGAGGCAAAACAGCTTGCTTGTTCTCACATGGTAAATGGCAGGGCCAGGATACAAACCCAGAGTTTTCTGAAAATGCCGTTTCTCTTCCTTCTTTTCCTCCATGCTTCCTTATTTTTAAGCATTATTTTTAATTATTCAAAGAAAACCTGAACACATTTTCTTAAAAAACGCAGACTATATAGAATATGAATCTCCCTTATCCTTCCTCTTCCCCACCCTAACCTGTACATAGAAATATACAGTTTTATTTCACCCTTTAAAGCCTCTGGTTTGATTTTAAAATTATTTTGTGAAGAAGTGATAGATCCCCATGGCTGAGAAATCAAACTGTCTCACTGTCCAGTGCTGTCCTCACGTCTGTCCCCCACCACTCACAGGGGACCACTGGGTGGATTTTCTCATTCATTTTTCTTTTCCTATCTGTTTGTGTGTGGGATGGGGGTGGGGTGGGCTCATTTTCTGATTGTTCTCACAATGTGTCTTCACTGACACACGTGCACTTACAAGTATACCTTCTGATTTTTCCCTCTTTTCACCCTAAAGATAGCACACTATGCCCATTGTTCCACATCTTCAACAGTTGCTTATTAACCGTTTTTCCTCACGGCATCTTTTTTTCTGGATCCTGGGAAGGAAGGGAGTGGGACAGGCCCCGGCCAACATTTCTAAAAGGAGGCGTTTGTTCTGTGATGTTCTCTTATCGGCCTTCCTGCAGCCCATTCCCACCCCCACTCCTACCAGCCCGGCTCCTCCACAGCTGGCATCGCTCCCTGTGAGCATGTGCCCACTGCTGCACAGACCCAGGCAGCAGCCTCCCAGCCCCTCCCGTACTGCCAGCACGCACTGCATGGTGCAGGGCATGGACGCGCCTTCTACATCAAATCAAGGCCTACTGGCTTTTTCTTGGGGACAGGGGCTCCGTGGACACCGCTAGAATGAAGACTGCTGAGTAGATACAGCTTCATGGGGTAGGAGCAGCAAGGTCAGAAGGGTTTCCTCCCCACACAATCCCCACCCTGCCCCCAGGTGAAGGCAGGACACCCTCTTGCCCCTGCAGATTCTGTCCCTGCCAGGCTCAGCCCAGCCCCTGCTCCTTTGTGTACCCTATGCAGAAGCACTGGCTCACCAGTGATCTTGATCCCAACTGCATCCCTACAATGGTGGTTACCTGGCCCGTTCCTTGGGAACTGAAGCTGACAAAGCCCCACCTGACCAAGGGTTCTATCTTTTGGGAGCTTAATCAAAAATTGAACACTTGGCTGAATTTATCCAATCAGGAGATCGGAACCTACTTACTTAATGGCAGCTAACCCTGCTCCTGAAGCTATATTCAATTCATTCTAAATGCATTGAATAAATATTTATGGAGAGGCTACTGTGAGCCAGCTAGGTCTGGAAACGCAGCAGTGAGCAAAACAAAGCCCCTGCTCTCAGGGAACTTGCGTTCTGGTAGAGGAGACAGCCGATTCAATCCCCAACCCTGGGTAAAATGTACGGGCGTATTTGAATTGTCAATATTTGTGTATTTATACTGTCAACCAGGAACACTGTAGATCAACAATTTGGGTTTATTCTTTGTTGCAGTGAGGAACACCATACACCACGGGGGCACCAAGGGGCCTCTCGGTACCGGGGTATTGGAAAGAACCTATAACGGGATTTGGCTTTGGTTGAGTGGTTCGGGAGAGGGCTGAAGTGGAGATTTGCTCTCAGTAAGGGGCTTCCAGAAAGCAGGGATGTAAATGGAAGTATCATGTGAGACTTCTGCATGCAGCCCACTGAAATGGAGCTAATGCAGCTGGAAGGCATGTAACCGCTCTTCTACTCTTAGTCCTTCCTCCTGTCTGAAAAATGGATGTAAGAGGTGGGGCTCCAGCAGCCATCTTGGGCCATAAGGCAAATGTGCAAGTGGAAACCAAGCGTTAAGGATGGTAGAATGGAAACACAGGAGCCCATGCTCCTGATAACTCTGGAGTTGCCAAACAGTCATGGATTACTTAATTTTAGATGTATTTTGCATGGGCAATAAACAAACTGCTGTCTTTTTAACGGTCAGTTATTTGGAGTCTTCTGCATACACAGCCAAAGTAAATACTAATTGGTATAAGATGTATTCCAACTATTTCAGCAGTGTCTAAAACTTGTGGGAGGAACCAAGGAGTTAGTGATGTCACGACCCCTCCCTTCTCAGAACTCCCTAAGCAGTGAGGGGGCCTCACAAGGAAGCGGGTCATTAGAACACAGGCAGGTAAAGGCTGAGAGTGGTTATGCTCCAGGGTCTGCAGCAGGGGTGTCAAACTCATTTTCACCGGGGGCCACAAAATCAGCCTCCCGGTTGCCTTCAAAGGGCCGAATGTAATTTTAGGACTGTATAAATGTGACTACTCCTTAACTAGGGGCAAGGAGCTCAGTGCTGCCGCTGTGTAGAAAGATGGTGCCGGGCCGGATAAAACAAGGTGGAGGCCTGGATTCAGCCCACGGGCCTTGTGTCTGCCACCTGTGGTCTACAGAAAGGACAGAGCCCAATGGCAAAGCCAGCTTCATCTCCCCTTTTCCTTCCAACCCATATCTAAATTCAATAACTCAACCTGTGTCCTTGTTTGGATTTCATGCCATTGCCTATACTTTATTTTAATATATTTCAGTACCTAATTTAAGCACTGGAGTTGCGGGGGGGGGGGGGTGGATGAGAATTCGGCTCTGATTTTAGATGGGTGGCGCTTATAACCTCATAGACAACCTGAATGGAATAAGTAACGGTTATGAACTTGCTACGAATCAATTTTGTATGTGAAGCTTCAACTAACCAACAATTATATAAACACTCTAGCTCCCGAAAATTGGCCAGATGCTAAAACGACAAATGGGATCTGTGTCATTTCTTTAATGGACCAATTACTTTGCGTCTGCCTTTCCCCCCTTGAAGGCACATTAACAGCACCCTGGCTAGCGCTTGCCTCTGGCCAAGACTGCTCTCAAGTAGCAAAACTCTCATGGCTTAAAAGTCTCCAGCTCTGGGCCAAATGGAGACAAATGTATACAAAGCACTTTCTAAGGTGATACACTCATTACATATGTTCTCTTATTGAATCCTTACAGTAAGCCTGCAAGATAGTTTCTAGAATCCTCCCTTCCCCTGTAAGAGTTTGACGTAAAAAAGCGTCAGCAATCTGCCCTGACTGGGCAGCTCAGCTGGTTAGTGTTGTCTCAATACGCCAAGGCTGTGGATTCAATACTTGGTAAGAACACACACAAGAATCAACTAATGAATGCATCAATAAGTGGAACAACAGTTCAGTGTTTCTCTCTCGCAAATCAAGAAATAAAATTCTAAAAAAAAATTTTTTTAATAAAAAAATGCCTGAGAGAAAAATTTTTTAAAAAGACTAGAGGACTGCCTCCGGTCCTACATAGCATTGGAGGTTCAAACCAAGATCTCAGGCTGTTTGCCTCCACACCGCACTGTTCCCTGCCCCCCACACCCCCGCACACAAATGTCCTCTCTGGCGGTGTCTTCCCTGTCATCTCACAGCCTTTTAAGTCTGGAATCTCTCTTGTCCAGTCTAATTAGCTTCCTACCCTTGGGCCCTCCTTTCCCATTTGCACCAGTCAAAATCCTATCTCTCCTCCTAATCTTTTCTGCACCTCCTCCTCGTCCTTGACCTCCTAGGTTAACCTGTGGCCAGCGGGGCCTGTCCTTCCGTAACAGGGTGCAGCCAAGAGGGGGGCCCCAAATAGGGATTTGGAATGGGGCCCAGAACTCAAGGTGTTCAGGAGATATTAGGATGTCCTCACCCAACCCCCACAGGTGTGGGTTGGGGGAAGGGACACATGGACCAGGGCCACTGAGAGCTGTTTTGCATAGCAACAGCTTTGTGGCTAACCTCTGGTGTGGTCATTTAACACATCTATAACCTTTAACTGGCTGCATAGATATGTTAAATGGCTGTGGCTAGGCTCAGAGCCAGGGGAATGGAAGTAACTTCCCCCCCAAGACGTAACTGGGTGGCAGGTCCCCCGAGTTGCAGTGCCTGTGTGGGAGCTTGGAGAAGATTGGTTCCACGACATGGGGCCACACCTGCCCAGACTCACATTGGCAGCTCAGTAAAGCTGGAAGGATATAGGAGTGCTGGCAGGTGTAACTGATTGTGGGAGGAGTCGGAAATGGGGCTGCAGAGGAAGATTGGCGCGGGGATTTAAACCCAGACACGGCAGCCATTGAGGGGAGAACCATGCAGTTTTGGCTGAATGGGGACTCCCACGGCCATTCTACAGAGAGGACCACTCGGTTGGAGCAGTGGAGAGAGAACATTGGGGCTTTGCCAGAGTGGGGACCCCCGCAGCTTTAGAAGGGGGAACCACCACTCGGCTTTGGTAGAGATCCTGGCGACACAGCTGATGGTGCCGGGAACCGAGGGGGGCCTACCAGCCGACATGGATTACTGGGAAGAACCGGGGGCTGCCTGAGCCACGGACTTCTATTTCCTCTCCTGAGATACAGTACCCCAGACTGGGCAAAGGAGGAAGGGAGGGCTGTGTGTGTTTGTGGGTGTTTTAAGGGACTTTGGGATTTTGATGAAGACATTAGGTCACTACTTTAAGTTTATATAGCATTAAATAAACATTTCCTTTCCTTTTCATGAATCTCTGGTATTGAGAGATGTCTTTCCTCTGGTGACGGACACAACGAACCTAGGGGGTTCCTTTCGGGTAATAGTATATTGTCCTAGGACCCCCTTGGCCCCTTGTTGGTCTGTAACACTTCCTGGGAATTTTCCCCACCCCATGCTCAGCTCTTACAGTTTTTTATACTTGACCGCTACCCTCTGTACCCTCCACCTACAGGAATCACCCATGTCCAGTAGGAGGGACTAAAGAATGAACGCTGATTGTGCACTTACATGTTGCAGGAGTTTATCTCCATTGGTCTTGGAAATAATTCTATGAGGACTTTCTGCCCCTGCCACATGTTAACTGACGGTCGTTGGTGCCAATTCAATGCCAACAGGAACCCCCAATTCGGGGCGCGGCGAAGAACACTTTATTCATCGTGAACAGCGCCAGCGTGAAAAAACATGGCGGGGAGTCAGCGATGCAGTGTGCTTAGGAGAGGTGCCCCCGCTCCGGAGAGGCGGTCCAGCTGTGGGGCGCTCCTCTCCTCACAACAGGGCTGGGAGGAGCCCTGCGGTGCGGATGTCCTTTCCTCACACAACCTCACAGCACCCCTTGCAGGGCAGCTGGGTGGCAGGCAGCCCCCAGGTCCCATCACAGGCACAAACTTAGTCTCTTGTTTAAAGGGACAGTACACTCCCCAGCCATAGGCAGCTGACTTATATACAGGGAAGTTCCCGCCCCAGACCCTAATTGGCCTATCCTCATGCAAATAAGGACTCCTAATGTTCAGTGTTTGATTGGTCCAAAAAGCACTATCCTGATTGGTCAGAAAGATGCTAAGAGGGAGGAGAATAAAGCTGTGTGCATCTCCAATTGGTTGAGGAAATTCTCAGTCATATAGGTTGAAATAGGATTTCAGGAATTCTTTTATGAGGGATGGCTCAGCCTTCGGGAACGTAGTGCGGGGAAGGCAGTTCAGTGTGGCCAGAGGGCAGTTTAAGTGCAGGCTTCTTCTGAAGCCTGGCTTGCCTGAGAGGCCCCCGTTTAAAAAGGGCTGCTAGGCTGTTTTTAAATTTGAGCTCAGGGAGCCACCAGGAGCCATTCTTGGTGGGTATCTTCTTACTCAGGGTCAACACACTCTGTACAGATGAAGAAATGTGATACCCAGCAACCTGAAATGGTGGAACGTGATGAAAACCCAGAGGTAAGGAGAGGTTGCAGATCATCCCTGCCATCAGACTAGCACGTCCCTCAGGCGTTTGTGGAATGAGTTAATGAATGGATGAAGGAATGAAAATTTAAAGGTCTACTTACAAAGGAAACTTAGAAGTGACACAGGTAGGAGCGCTCCAGTTCCCTGAAAAATACATATTCCTGATATAGGCAGGGTTAGGGGCTGCAGAAAATCCCAAACACTGAACCAAGCCCAGAGTAAAAAGAAAACGTTTCCTCATCACTTTCGGAAATAAAAATATAGCTCTGCAGACCAGTGGCAGAAGGGGCTTCTGCAATTTATAAAGCTCCCACTTTCAGAAAGGTCTAGAATACCGGTGGGTTTTGTTTCCAAACTTCCTCTGAGCATTAGAGGGGGCGGGGAACAGACGCATGTCCCTTTAAGAATCCGGTCGAAGTCCTTCTCTCCCTGCCCCGCCCCCTCACGGTACCGGTGCGTTGGGGGAGCCCTTCCCTTTATCCTCTTGCGGACTGAACTACGGGTTCGCACACCCATCCGTCACAGAGGCGCCGCCTCTGATTGGCTGGGTGCCCTTCGGGCCGGGAGGCGGGGCGGGAAGGCCGGAGTAACTAGTTTGTTGGTGGCACCCGGGTCGTACCGCAGCGGCAGCGGCTCTGGAGCTGTGAAGAGCGGGGGAGGGAAGCGGCAGCGGCGGTGGCAGAATCTCGGAGGCTCTGGCAGCCAGGGGTCTCTGATCGCGGCGACGGGCCCGGGGCTGAAAGGGCGGCGGGTGGTAGCGCCGCGAGCGGTGAGTACCTAGGCTGGGTTGAGGGCACAACCTCGGGCCTGGGTAGCTGTGAGCCGGGCCGCCGGCGTTGGCACTTGTCACTACCCGGGACCCGCATCAGGTCCTGCGCGATCCCCCGTGGAAGCTCCGAGCTAAGTGAGCTTCTGCGGGGCCGGGCTCCCGGAGCCGTACGGGGAACCGCGGGATCTGGGGCGGGGGGTGGCTGCAGTCGGGGACAATGGTGGGGGGTGGGGTGGGACTGTGGTTCGCCACTCTGTCCCCAACGCCTGCTCTTCCTGCGTGCCTGAGGACCTGGCCAGGGCTTTTGCGGAGAGCTCTGGGAGAGGGAATGAATTGTTTTGTAAATGGATGTTGCGCGCGGGAGCAGCAACTGTTTCCCTTGGGAGTGGTTGATTCATTCAGTCCGCGGACTCTCTTTTTAAAAAATCACTATCGATCCTGGAAAGAGGAGGCTGAATGTCTTGGAGGCTGTGAGCGGCCCGGCGCTGTGCCCCGGCCGGGCGAAGTCCCCCACGCACTTGACACCGAGAGTCAGATGGCCGTCTGCCTTGGGCAGAGGAGTCTAACCAGGGACGCGTCCGCCACCCCTGGGACCCCGGCAGTTTGCGTCCCACTTGAGAGGGCCCCTTGTCCTTGTTTAGAGAGCTGTGGAGCCACAGAGAAAAAGTCACACGCCCTAAGCTCCACCCACTTGCCCACCGGGCGGCGGCCACCCTCCAGCCGGCTCCCCTGTTCCTCGAATCTTGTTCGGGCCCCAGGACTCCACCACGGGGGCAAGGCCCCCACGGTTCCTTTCAACCTTTGTGGTTGCTTGAGAAGCTTTTCCTTTGGGACACTGTACCTCCAGGGGCCCCAGGCACTTTTGTGTTGCTACTTCAGACCCCCCAAATGTCATTGTCATTGTCTTTGAGCAAAGAAAAACTTTATCCAGGACTGATCAGAGGGGATGGGGTGGGGACGGGCCCAGGCCCCTGAAGGTGTGGTCTGGCTGTTCTTGGGGCCTGCTGGGTTGCTCCCAGCAGGGTGAGGGCCCCCTGAGTTTAGGCCTCCGCCCAGAATCAGGACAGAGAAGCCAGCTGTCTGGGCCTTTAGGTTTCACTCTGGCGGTGGGACAGAAGGGGGGAAGTTGTCTGTAGCACTGAGAGGAGAGGCAGAACCCCATTTTCTTATGGTGGACCAGACTCTGATGGCTGTGATTTGGGTCAGATCCTTTGGGACCTTGAGCCTCATTCTCCCCATTCATAGCTGGGCCTGATGGGCCGGGGAGTGCTGTTAGGATTCCTAGGGGATGTTGATGGAGGCTGGGATTTGAGGGCTGGGTACAGCTAGGACACAAGGTCCACTCCACAGGGTCCAATTTGGTGTTCTAAGACCAGGCAGGCATCCTTGGGTCCCCAAGCTGGACCTGTGGGGGTTGATGGAGTCAGCCTTGGCCGGAATGTCCGTCTCCATCTCTGTCTCTGGTAATTCCGTGTGTCAGGAAGTGACTTCAGGGAGTTTGTTAAAAGGCAGGTAGAAACGGTAGAATCTTTCACCCTGGGGCCGGGGCCGGATCTGTTTGTGGTGCAGAGAGGAGCTGTGTGGGTGAGGTGGGGGCTCCGCAGGCCCCTTAATAGCATCATAAACCTGCGGGCACTCAGCGTGGAGAGAGGAGAGCAGGAAGAAAAGAGGAAGACCGCCCCGGCCCGGGAGTGCCTGGTCTGCCGTGAAAGAGGCTCAGTTCTTTCCATTTACCGCTATGATGCATTGTAGAGTGTTATTTAGTGGGTGGTTTGTTCATTCATTTATTAATTGATTGGTGAAGGGTCTTGACTGGAACCCGGCCTCCAGGGAGCTCCTAAGTGAGGGTGTGCTGGCCTGTGGATTAGGGGGCCTGACACACGGAGGTGTGTGCGTACCCAGTTCCTCAGTGGCGAGGGCAGCAAGGGGAGCGGAGGGCAAGCAGGAGGGGCACAGGTGTTGAAGACTCTCTGGAGGGAGGATGCCTGGATTAGGTAAAGATCAGAAAGGCATGCCAGAGCCCATCTTCCAGGCTCTGGGTGGCTGCTTTCTTCCACCACCCACTCACTCAGACGTCTCCCGGAGACAGATTCATTGCTGACCTTAAGGCAGGTGCAGGTTAAGCTTGGAGAGAGTGGAGGCAGAAGGTGATGGAAAGGTCTCCTGGGGACTGTGGTGGCCTGGCCTGCGGAGTGCAGTCCCCGGGAAGATGAATGGCTTCTGGACACAGCCCTTCTGCTCAGGGGGTCCTGGGAGAACCTCCCCCACCCCACCCCAATCCCAAAGACTGGCCCGTTGCCTGAGCCCCTGGTCTTGCCTGAGCCCCTGGTCTTGCCCGAGCCCCTGGTCGCTCTGGACCAGCTGGCAGAGTGGGTGTGGCCTGGCCAGGGAGGGGGCCAGCGGAGCTGGCAGGGGAAAACACAGTGGCCATACACAAGCCAATCACTGGGCTGATTGAGATGCTGGTTTTCATTTAATGTGTAAATTTCCTAAGTGAATTGCTTTAGGTAGCCAAGAGTGTTGGAGCAATTTCCCAGCCAGAAAACACATAGTTGGAACAACCAGCGGTGGGGAGAATGTGCGCACCACCAGCGTTTACTCCCAGCACCCTTGCAGGACTTCCCCTGTGTAATCCGGGTCTGTCCGCAGGCCAGGGAAGTCGGCCCCTTGTCCACAGCAGGTTCCAACCCCTGCCCTGGACCCCTGAGCCTGAGCAGCGCTGCCCCCATCCTAGTCTGAAGGTAGCAAAAGTGATACCTGTCACTTTCAGGCACCCACCCTGCCAGACCAACTCCAGGTCCTTCAGCTGTTAGGAGTTGGGAGGGAGGTGGTGTGGCGGTGAGGCCAGAGGGAGGACTCAGGGACAAAGGGCTCTGTTTTGTCTCTTCAGCACGAGAGCATGGGCTGGGGAATTGCACCTGGGTTCACCTGTACCTGTGTGTCTGTGACCAGCCCTCTCCTGGGGCCCCAGCCATGTCCCCCTACTGCTGTTCTGGCATCTGCAGACTGCCCTTGCACACTGCTGAATCTTTCCTTCCAAGCCCTGTCGGTGCTTTTTTCATGCAAAAGGATGAGCATTTATGACTCCTTGAACTGCTTGTCAAATTGTCAGCTCTGTGGTCGGAACCCCCACACCTGGAACCTGTGGGCAGAAAGAACACTTAAGTGGGGGGGGCGGCTGGGAGTCCTCTGTCCCTGCCTGGCTGTATGATTTCAGGTAGGTCCCCTTAACTTTTGGGGCCTCCGTTTCCTCTTCTGTAAAACGGGTGGATGCTCTTTTGTGCCCTGCTTCCAGCAAATGTTTTGCTGTGAAATCTCTAAAGTTCTTGCAGCATCCGGTGTTAAATAGTTTTACAAGCCTTGAGTTATTGCGTTAACCTTTGTGGGCAGGAAAAGTTTGAGAAGCAGCAGCCAGCAGAGTGAGGGGGTGCTGAATCGGAAATCTAGTTCCCGCTCTGCCTCTGATATGTTGTGTGGCTTTGGGCAAATCACTGCCCCTCTCTGGGACCCCTTTTCTTTTTCACCTGTAGAATGAGGGGTGCAGTAGGCCAGCTCCCAGTTTCTTTTCTTGGTGAGTGGAAACTGAGTCAGACTTCCCCATAACTCAAGAGCTACAGGGGGGTCCTCCCTCAGTTCCCTGCTTCTGCCCACTGCGTCTGGGACCCCCATGCGAAGCGCCTGCAGGCACTGGGTGTGCCTGTGGGTGAGGGGCTGGTGAAGCCAGAGGACTGGGTGAAGGGAGAGGCGAGCTGGGTCCAAAGGAAGGTGGCTTGTTTCCCAAGGTTGCCCCAACTGGTCCTGGACAGGGAGCTGCGCAGATGATGTGGGGGAGCAGTTAGGCTAAGCCCACTCCTGCACCCCAGAACATATGGAGTGGGACCTAGCCTGTGCGTTTTCTCCTGGGCATAGAGCCTCGGCCACCTCTGAAAAGACAGAGGGACAAAGAGCTCCCAGAAGCAAGAGGGACTGAAGGGAGCCCAGGAGAGGATTTCAGGGCTTCTGCCTGCTGCACACCAGGCTTTGCCAAGGAGGTGCCTGTAAGACCAGTTGGATGGCTCCTCCCATGAGGAGGCGGGGCGCTGAGCAAGTCCTGGGGGAATGCTGCCCTGAGGGAGGGACGCCTGTGCCTCGGTGTCACTCCCCACCCACCTCTGTCAGCAGTGAAGACACCTACTGTCAGCAGACCCCTCAGAGTAGGACGCAGGGACTGGAGGGGAACCAACAGCCTCGCTCATTTTCTACCTGCTCCTTGGGTCCCCAAGGAGAGCTCACCACAGATCAATGTAGGCAGAATGGAATTAATTCCCTAATTAAGATAAGAGAAGCTTTGCTCCTTTGATGAGCTGCCTGGCAGGTTTGCCCTCAGCCAGGCCAGATGTGTCTGGGCGGGAGCGAGGCCCGAGACAGGAGCTCTCTTTCTAGAAAGCCGTGGTGCTTGCATCTGGCATCCAGAGTTCAAGTGCTGCTGTGTCCTCGATGGCCTTGGGAGGCCCTGGGTCCGAATGCCACCCCTTCCCCTGCCTGGTGGTGTTGGGCTCGCCACCTGGTGCAGTGGGGGAGCTAACTGCCCACCTCTCCGGGTCCAGTGCCCTGACCTGTAAAATGCAAATGGTTTTTGCACCTGAGGCTGTGCTGGGCTTTAGCACAGGGAGCACTCAGAACAGTGCCTTGTACACTGTGAGTACCCAATAGCTCTGTTTATGTTTAGTGGTATCATCGTGACCATTCATCACTGAGCTGGTTTTCTTACTTGCGAACTACAGAAATAGTGGGACATATGCTCCCTCCCGTGGGTGGGTGAAGTCATGTGACTGGTTTTGGCCAATTAGGTGGGAGCAGAAGCAATGTGTCCTTCCCGGCCAAGCACTTCATTGTCTGTGCCACACTTTCCAGTGAGCTCTTTCTCTCTTCTCTTTGGCATGGTGGCCACTCTGTCATCTGGGTCCCTGGGAGTGACAGTGATGAGACACTCCCCGCTCCTCCACTGAAGCCACGATGCATGTAGTATGAGCAAGAAATAAACCTCTGTCATCTAAAGCCACTGAGGTCCGGGGGTGTTCGTTGCTGCAGTCTCACTTAGCCCTCCCTGAGCAAAACAGTCGGAACCTTGTCAGGCTTGATTGCAAGGATTAAAGGATCCAGTCTGGTGTGAGATGGCCCATGGTAGTCATGTGTCTGATTTGGCTTCCTTCCCTGCCCGAAGCCACAAGTGTTGCTTCACCACTGAGTAAGGGTTTCACAGGCCTTGACCCCTTACCTTTCGGGGAAAGCAGAGCCGGTCATTCTGGGCAAGGTTGGCGCAGTGCACGGCCCGAACCCTTCCTCCAGGAGCGATGTGGCCGCACACCTGTTGCTTTGCAGGGCCAGCTCTGGCTCCCCAACCAGCAGGGGCTACTGTTAGCCTGGGACTTATTGTCAATCACGGAAGCTGAAGTATTAGGCTGCCCTTCCTGAAGTGTGCTTAACACTTGGGTGTGTTAAACAAAAAGGCTGGAACACGCGGACAAGGCACTGAAGTGTGTGCCCGCCCCTCTGGGTCTGCTGGGACCTCCCTCCCCACCCAGGCTGTTGTGCAGGCAGATGGGGAGGCCACCTGTAGGGTAACCTCAGGACTCCCTGCCTGGCAGGGACTGTGTGATGGCACTGTTTGTTGGTCTTGACCTGAGCGCAGCAGGTGGGAACCAGGTTGTGAGCGCTCTGTCAGGGTGGGGAGGTGTTGGGATTCTGTCCTGGGCCTGAGCTCAGGGGTAGGCTGTCCTGTCCACCCTGCCTGCTCTTTGTGGGGAACTGTCTGAGGTACCGGCATGTTGGTGCTACCTGAAGAGGAACGCCATTTATTACCAAGCAGTGTATAGAGCAACATCCTCACCCTGCCCTGAGCCATGCTCTGCCCTGGGCCAGCCGCCATAGCTGGCCCATCCCCTGCAGGAGAACTGGGGATTGAGGTGAGGCAAGGATGGGGTGAGGCCGAGGGCTGGGTGAGGTGCAGTGGCAACCAGCAGACTAACCACATGAAAGCAGAAGGTGCCTATTATATAATTCTTGTAACAGTACTGCCGGTGTGCAGTCTTTCACCGTAAAAAGCTGGAAAACAAAATCAGAATAAATACACAGCAAAAATATAAACAATTCTAATCCATTGCATTTTAAATTAAAAACAGGGTACATATAACTTTTAAAAAGTATGTATCTTTTTTTTTTTTTTTTTGTAAAGAAAGGGCCATTGAAAGGCAGAAACATCTAGAGAAAGGACCCTTTGTCCGATAATTCACTTGTATCTGGAATGATCTGTGGCCCTGATTCAGTTACAGTGGTCATACTAATTTTCCTTTCAATTAACAATTAGATTTGTCTGCTTAATAGGGTGCTTAGTTTGTTTTCCACTTGAAAATTGGAAAGGTGCACTCCTGTACCCTGAGGGCTCCCTGAGGTGCTCGCAGACACCAGGAGTGGGGCTGGCATTTGAGCCACAGCATGGTGGTGTGTCTGCCGCCTGCAGCCCTGCACGTGCGTGACGTGTGACAGTTGTCCCTAAGTCCTTCACCATTACAGCTGTGGGACTAACCCAGACCAATTGGCTTGACGAAAACTGTTAGTGTTTTTCCTGATTGTAAAAACATTACACACTCATTAACAAGTCAAACCCCTTGAAGATGAATAGACAGTGAAAATCCTTATTCAAAGTGGAGGTTTGGGATGGAGTAGCAGCCGGAACGTCTGCTGTGTTCCTTATTCAGCCACAGCGGTGACAATAGCAACAAGAATAAAACAGTGGATGGAGGAGGCATGCGTGATAGGCCCGGAACATTCTGAATGCTCATTGCCTGCTATCTCATTTAATTCTCACCATAGTCCTATAAAGTAGCGATTGTTTGCATCACTTTTTGTTTGGGAAAAAGAAAAAGTAGACCCAGGGAGGCAAATTAACTTTGCCAAGGTCACACAGCAACAGCTAAGCTGTCTTCAGGGGCCCCGTTCCTAACCCCTGGCCCGGAGGAGCTGGGGCCTTTCCTCAGGGATGCTGTGATCTAAGCCTTTGGTGCCTTCTTCTCCCAGAAGAGAGGCCTTTGGCTTTCAGTTGTTGGAATCTTGGGAGGGTGTGGAGAGTTTTTCTGAAGGTCTTACTGGTTAGCTACGTTGTTTCCCTGTCCATTTAGTTACCTTCCAAGGATGGGGAGAAGTGAGCTGGGCACATGGTTATTTGGTACATCTAAGGACTTCCTGGGCTGGGTGTGTGACTGGTACTGATGACTGATCATCATGAAACCCGTCCCCTCGGTGCCTGGGTGGCCTCCCTGGAGGTGGAGAGGATGGAGGGACCTACCCAGCTAAGACCCCTTATCAAGGTGAGCAGCCCTGACCTCTGAATCTGGTGAGCCCTCGAACTACTTGTGAACCTTGGTGGCAAGTGACAGAAACCCCTCTCAAGCAGGCAAAAAGGACATCTAGGGGCAGACGGGCTCAGACTGAGCAGGGACCGGAGGCCCCGCTCTGCCTCGCCCTGCGGCTCCCGTCATGGGCAGTGCACCACTAAACATGGTGGGCAAGAGTCTTCTTGCCCCATCTTGGGTGTCAGGCCCATCATAGGGGCTGGGAGGATGGCACCGGCTGATTGGTGGGCCGGGGTCTCAGTCAGCCAACCCTCGGGGCCCAGCGATGTGCCTGGGCCAAGTGGCCAACACGGGACACGCATCTGAACGGACTAGAGTGGAGGTTCCTGAGGATAGTCAGGGCGTCAGCGCAGGCAGCAGGGCATTGTGCTGGCTCGCATGAGAGCCACAACATGCGCCCACGGTCGCAGCCATCTCTGCAGCACCAGCCACCATCCCAGCCTTCAACCTCTTAAGTCTGGATGCAGCCAGCACTTGAGTTAGATGCCCTCTGCTCAGAGGTGCCTGGGCTGACAGTCGTCTTGGTGGGAAACGAGTGGGTTTGTCGCTGGCTCTTTGCCTGTGTGGGAAGTTTGCATCAGCCTGCAGGCATCTAGGTGCTGAGCAAGACACTGGTCAGCTCTGGGGCCCCGGGCTGACGGAGCAGTGTTGGCCTTGGAAAGGTCACCACATACCCTCGACCATAGAGCAAATACGCTGTTCTGTACGGGTGGGCCCTGCTTTCTGGTGCTTTCTCAGTCTTTGTCTTGATTTGCCCCACCCTTTCCCCATCCAGAAGGAGTCCCCACCTAGATCCCTCACAGGGCAGCCCTATCAACAACATCCCAGAGGGAGCCGGGGTCCAGCTCACACTCCACAGTCCTAGTGCCAGTTGCCTCACGTGGGGGACCCGGGACACCCTCCAAGGGGGCCCAGGACGGAGGGAGCGTGCTGCACAGGGCCAGACACCCAGGGGGGCCTCTGCCTGATGGGTGCAGAGGGTATGTATGTCCACATGTGCCCATGCCAGGAAAGGCAGAGGCTGTCCACTCTGGCCAGCCAGGGGCCAGCTCCTGTGAGCATCCATGGAGCCCGCTGCCGCAGGAGCAGGTACTGATGACACCCTGGTCACACGCCTGTGGTTAATAAGGCAGAGAGCTGGCGCTGCAGCACGGGCTGCCTGTGAATGGAACCCAAGGGGAGTTCGGCACCACAGACAGGGTCCAAGTCTGAGCATTCAGGGCCACATTCAGTTCAAGCTCGGAAATGGCTTCACTCCCTGGCGGGGCTCAGGGTCAGCTGTGGGGCAGGTGCACAAGAGTGGAACTGAAGCAGAGCCTCAGCGTCAGAGCCCTGACTGGGGGTCCTCCCAAGTCGTCCCCCAGCAGGTGCACAGGCCAGCAGCCGCCCTCATGCCCAGGCACAGTGGGGACAGGACGGATGAGTCACCCAATGAATGGCCACATTTTGGAAAGTGTCTGATGATTACGCCAGGATGAGGATTTAGCAATCACAGCAAGATTTGGGGAAACACGTCGCAAGGTCCGGAATTCACATGGGACAATTCAGCTCTGTGTGGGGCGCATCCCACGGGCCAGGCCAGTGCAGCCTCTTGTCTCCATGACACTGGTCCCAAGGCGAGGCTCAAAGGTTGTGCCCTGTAAATAATTGCCAATGAGTGAGCGACACTCAGAGGCCTGAACAGGACAGGGACTTTGCTTTACAGAAGGGAAGACCCAGGTGCAGGAAAGGAGAGGTGCCCCAGGGCTGGGGCGGGGGGACCACAGTGTCCTGCCCTCACCCTCCTGCTGGTTGCAGGCATCACCGTACACTGAGGGCCAACCTCTTGACCCCAGAGCCCAGTGGCCCGTGGTGCCTGGAGCTTGGGGGCCGGAACAGCAAGGCCAGGCCCAACCCCTGTGCCTTCCCTGCCCAGGCCCAGGAGCAGGGCCTTGCCCAGCCAGCTCTGATCTTGTCGGCTTGTGGCTTCTCTGGTTCTTTGACAGGGAAGGAGTGAGTGAGAGAGAATACACACCTGGACACTCATTTCCAATTCCACTGAAGCATGAGATTGCTTCTTTCCTTTACCAGGTCATTGCTTAAGTAGAAAATGGACTTGGAGTGGATAGAGGGAGCTGCAGACTGTAGGAAATGAAAATGTGGATCCAAAACGGCAGCACAGTAGGTGGATGTTACACCCACCTGCTCCTAGGACCAAACTGGAATCATAACTAAAATACAGGGCAAACAGCCTGAATAACCAGCTGAAGAGTAGCCGAACAGAAGTCTTGTCACCAAGGGTTTACAGAAGGAGCCACACTGAGACTGGCAGGAAGGGCAGAGAGGTGAAAAGAGCTGGCCGCTCCCACAGCAATCAGACCAGGCATCCAAACTGGAAAAGGGAAGAAGTAAAACTATCATTATTTGCACATGACATGCTTCTGTTTATAGAGGACCCTAAAGATTCCCCCCGAAAAACTAGAACTGATAGATGAATTCAGTAAAGTAGCAGGATATGGAATAAATATTCAGAAATCAGTTGCATTTTTATACATGAGTAATGAACTATCAGGGAAATTAAGAAAATAATCCCATTTACATAAAAAAATAGAACAAAATACTGAAGAATAAATTTAACCAAGGATGTAAATGACCGGTACTCAGAAAAGCGTAAGACACTGAAGAAAGAAAATGAAGAAGATACAAGTAAGTGGAACCATATACCATGTTCATGGATAGGAAAAACAAATTGACATCATTAAAATGTGCATAATGCCGAAAGCAACCTGTAGATTCAACACAATTTCTATCAAGATACCAATTGCAGATTTTACAGAATGAGAACAAATATTCTAAAAATTTATATGGAATCATAAAAGACCCTGAATAGCCACAGCAATCTTGAGAAAGAAGAACAAAGTTGGAGGAATCCCACTACCTGATATCAAACTACAAGGCTATAGTAATCAAAAGCATGATACTGGCATAAGAACGGACATATAGATCAGTGGAATAGAACAGAGAGCCGAGAAATGACCCACACCTATATGGTAAATTAGTATTTGGCAAAGGACGCAAGAACATACAGTGGGGAAAAGATGGTGTATTCAGTAGATGGTGCTGGGAAAACTGGACAGATACATACAGAAAAAATTAAACTAAACCACTTTCTTACACCATACACAAGAATAAATTCAAAATGGATTAGAAGCTAAATGTTAGATTCAACTATAAAAATCCTAGAAGAAAATATAGGTAGGAAAATCTCAGACATTTTTCATAGCAATATTTTTTCTGATATATCTCCTTGGGCAAGGGAAACAAAAGAAAAAAATTAACAAATGGGTCTATATCAAACTAAACAGTTTTTGCACAGTAAAGGAAACCATCAACAAAATGAAAAACCCCACTGAAGGGGAGAACATATTTGCCAATGATACATCTGATAAAGGGTTAATAACCAAAATTTATGGAAAGCTTATAATACTCAACACCAAAGAGAATCCAATTTAAGAATGGGCAAAGGACTTGAATAGATACTTCTCCAAAGAAGACATACAGATGGCCAGTAGACATATGAAAAGATGTTCAATGTGCACTAATCAAGAGAAATGCAAATTAAAACCACAAGGAGATATCACCTCACACCTGTGAGAATGGCTACCATCAATAACTCAACAAACAAGAAGTGCTGGCCAGGATGTGGAGGAAGGGAAACCCTCGTGCACTGTTGGTGGGAATGCAGATTGATGTGGCCACTGTGGAAAGCGGTATGGAGATATCTCAAAATATTAAAAATTGAAACTATCTTATGACCCAGCTCTTCCATTTCTGGGAATATATTGAAAAAATCCAAACACTAATTTGAAAGAATATATGTACCCCTATATTCATTGCAGTGTTACTTCTAATAGCCAAGATTTGGAAGAGCAAGTGCCCATTAGTAGATTAGTGGAAGAAAATGCTGTGGTACATTTATACAGTGGAATACCATTCAACTATAAAAAAGAAGGAAATCTTAGCTTTTGTGACAGCATGGATGGACCTGGAGAGTATTATGCTAAGTGAAATAAGCCAAAGACAAGTACCATATGATTTCACTTATATGTGAGAACCTCATGAACAAAATAAACAAAACAAAACAGAAACAGACTCATTGATGCAGAGAACAGACCCCCCGCTGTCAGAGGAGGGGGGGGATGGGGAGTGGGTAAAAGTGAATGGATTAGCCAGCCCCCTCCCGCCAAACTCAGAGACAACAGTATGGTGATTTCAAGAGGGGCAGTGGGGTGGGGGGAGGTGGAAGAGGGTAAAGGGGGGATAGTGATGGAAGGAGACTTGAATTGGGGTGGTGAACACACAAAACACAGCGTCACCCAATGAATTTAATAAAATTTTTAAAAAGTGGGATTTTTTCCCCCCTCATTACTAACAGGAAGATATCACAGGCTTTGGGAGTTAGGACACTGAATTCAATTTGCTTTTTGGCCACTGTTTTTTGAAGTGTGTGATTTTGCCTGCCTGGCTGAGCCTCTTGTTCCCACAGCGATGCAGTGGGGTCTTCGGTCATCCTGTTGGCTGGACTTTTAATTAAAGTACTTTGAAATCTCCCAAATTCAAATGGGTGACAAGGTTGCGTCTGTTCACAGGGACCAGCACTCTGAGCCTTGTCCCCGCTGGGCAGAGGACGACAGATGGGAGGCGGGGGAAGTGCTCGAAGTGGCCCAGGCAGCTGGGGTCCTCTGTCAGGTTGGGTGGCTCCAATGGCCAGTTTTTTCTGCCCCTTCGGTTCAGGTGAATCTGGATTGCTTCACTATTCAGTATGTGCCGCTGTCATCTGGGCCTTTGCCTCAGCTTCTTGTTGCGACCTACGAACCGAGCTGGTGTAAGTCAGTGGTCAGCTGGTCTCACCCCCACACTTTCATGCATCCCAGTTGGGTCAAGAGGTCTCTGAGACCCTGGATACTGAAAACGTCTCTACACTGAGCGCTTGGGCTGTGACAGCCCCTCTCCAGGATCTTTCTAAGGCAAGGACCCTGGGTAGCCTGGCCAGCATTGCTTCGAGCCCTGCTCATGGCAGGGCCCGCTGGGAGCCCCGGGGGTGTGAGGCTGTGCTTGGTGTGCCTTTCCTTGAAGACACCATTTCGAGTGCCCCTGAGGATCGGCCTCCTTGGGCCAGTGGAGGGTAGAGACCAGGCCTGGCACGGGACAGCCCACACAGAGTCCTGCTCCAGCCCCGCAGGCAGCCGCCTTGCTCTCTGAGCCTTTTCCCCTGCGGTGGAATGGGGCTACGTGAGCAGCGTCCCCAGAGACCGGAATGCCATCAAGCACGCATACTGCTTAGCGTTTCCCTGTCGTTGGCTTAACCAAGCCCGGAACACCCTTTGTGTGTCCTCGTAACCACGGGGAGGCAGCACAGCTTGAACTCGCCCCTGGGTGCCTTGTATCCAGGCCAAAGGTGTTTGGTTCCAGAGCTGATGCAAACTCAGGAAGGAAAACAAAACCAGTTTGCCAAGGGCAGGGGTGGAGGCCAGCCTCTGCTGCCTGTGTGGTCCTCAGCGATGTCTTTGGTCGACATGAGGGACAGCTGAGCTGAGAGGTGTGGGAGAAGGCCGGGCAGCGGGGGAGCCAGGGCGGTGGAGTCAGGGTGTCCAGGAGTGGCCCCTCTTACCTGTGGCCTGTCTCCTGCAGGTGGGCTCAGCATGTCGGTCAGCGTCCACGAGACCCGCAAGTCGCGGGGCAGCACCGGGTCCATGAACATCACGCTCTTCCACAAGGCGTCGCACCCCGACTGTGTGCTCGCCCACCTCAACACGCTGCGCAAGCACCGCATGTTCACCGACGTCACGCTCTGGGCCGGGGACCGCGCCTTCCCCTGCCACCGTGCCGTGCTGGCCGCCTCCAGCCGCTACTTCGAAGCCATGTTCAGCCACGGCCTGCGTGAGAGCCGGGACGACACGGTCAACTTCCAGGACAACCTGCACCCCGAGGTGCTGGAGCTGCTGCTGGACTTCGCCTACTCGTCCCGCATTGCCATCAACGAGGAGAACGCCGAGTCCCTGCTGGAGGCCGGCGACATGCTGCAGTTCCACGACGTGCGGGACGCCGCCGCCGAGTTCCTGGAGAAGAACCTCTTCCCCTCCAACTGTCTGGGCATGATGCTGCTGTCGGACGCCCACCAGTGCCGCCGGCTCTACGAGTTCTCCTGGCGCATGTGCCTGGTACACTTCGAGACGGTGCGGCAGAGCGAGGACTTCAACAGCCTGTCCAGGGACATGCTGCTGGACCTCATCTCCAGCGACGAGCTGGAGACGGAGGACGAGCGGGTGGTCTTCGAGGCCATCCTCCAGTGGGTGAAGCACGACCTCGAGGGGCGGAAGGCCCACCTGCCCGAGCTCCTCCGGAGCGTGCGGCTGGCCCTGCTGCCATCCGACTGCCTGAAGGAGGCCGTGTCCAGCGAGGCCCTGCTCATGGCGGACGAGCGCACCAGGCTCATCATAGACGAGGCGCTCCACTGCAAGACCAAGATCCTGCAGAACGATGGGGTGGTCACCAGCCCCTGCGCCCGGCCGCGCAAGGCAGGCCACACGCTCCTCATCCTGGGCGGCCAGACCTTCATGTGCGACAAGATCTACCAGGTGGACCACAAGGCCAAGGAGATCATCCCGAAGGCAGACCTGCCCAGCCCCCGGAAGGAGTTCAGTGCTTCCGCAATTGGCTGCAAGGTGTACGTGACTGGGGGCAGGGGCTCCGAAAACGGGGTCTCCAAGGATGTGTGGGTGTACGACACTGTCCACGAGGAGTGGTCCAAGGCAGCCCCCATGCTGATTGCCCGCTTCGGCCACGGCTCAGCCGAGCTGGAGAGCTGTCTGTACGTGGTGGGGGGACACACGTCTCTGGCGGGCGTGTTCCCGGCCTCCCCTTCTGTCTCCCTGAAGCAGGTAGAGAAGTACGACCCGGGGGCCAACAAGTGGACGATGGTGGCCCCGTTGAGGGATGGAGTCAGCAACGCAGCTGTGGTGAGTGCCAAGCTGAAGCTGTTCGTTTTTGGGGGGACCAGCATCCACCGGGACATGGTGTCCAAGGTCCAGTGCTACGACCCCTTGGAGAACCGGTGGACAATCAGGGCCGAGTGCCCCCAGCCTTGGCGGTACACAGGCGCCGCCGTGCTGGGCAGCCAGATCTTCATCATGGGAGGTGACACGGAATTCACGGCCGCCTCTGCCTACCGCTTCGACTGTGAGACCAACCAGTGGACGCGGATTGGGGACATGACCGCCAAGCGCATGTCCTGCCACGCCCTGGCCTCGGGCAACAAGCTCTATGTGGTGGGGGGCTACTTTGGGACCCAGAGGTGTAAGACCCTGGACTGCTACGACCCCACTGCGGACACGTGGAGCCGCATCACCACCGTGCCCTACTCGCTTATCCCCACAGCCTTCGTCAGCACCTGGAAGCACCTGCCTGCGTGAGGAGCTCCCGCAGAGCCAGGTGAGCGCTGGCACCTGGGGCCTGTTCCCGCTCTGGGTGAAGGTCACTGCCTTCCAGGGACGACCGGGTTGGGCAGCAGGGACTGGGGGACTCAGGCCCTCTTATAGAGCCAAAGCCTTGCTCTGCCCCTTCCTTGCAGTTGACCTCGAGCAAAGCGGATAACCCTTCTGCCCAGTGGAGAGACAGCCAGACATGGCCACACATCAGACACCAGAGGTCTTCTGACACTCCCATGAGGAGTTTGGGCCAACCTGCTAAGTCTGAGGCACGGTCTCCGTGCAACAGTGTCCTCACTCCTGACGCCAGCTGCAGGGCAGGGGCCCCCCAAGGACCACCCCAGACTCACGTGTCACTGTAGGGCCTCCCAGAATGCACTGAGGCTGGCATGTTCACAGTTGTGGTGTATTAGGGGAAACAGTACAGACTAAGGTCAGCCGTGGCCAGAGATGCGTGGGGGTGCAGGGCGGTTAAAACGAAAAGTATCCACATGAGCACCGCATCCTCTCCTCGTGGGGTCAGGACAGCGCTCCTCTCCTGGCATCGGTGAGTGACGATACGCATAGAGTGTGGCCAACCAGGGACAGACGCTCACTGGAGCCTTCATATCCAGAATGGTCACCAGGGCCCTGACATTCAGGCCAGGTCACCTGATGGCCCACGTGGTTACTCTCAGTCTCCAGGTCAACTGGGACAGGGTGACCCAGAACCCCCCCCCCCCCAGGTCACATGATGTCCTCACCACAGCCTGAGCCAACCCACTCCTATCAGGTGTGATGCAGAGCACCTCCCAGAAGCCAGGGCAAAGGCCAGAACTGTTTGGACAAGGCTGAATTCTCTCCCACACAGATGGCCACACCCAGGCCGCAGGTCTGCGTGGGTCCAGGGTGCAGCTGCCAGGAGACCCCGC